>WNHD01001547.1:0-22585 GCA_011057455.1 Ganaspis sp. Gsp50 | reverse complement strand
TTTTAAAATATTTTGAATTATAGGGAAGTATTTGGAAATATTTTAAAGTAATTTTAAGTATTTATAGATATTTTCAAGTGTTTTAAAGTACTTTCTTATTTTCTAAATATATATCTTTAAAATATTTTGAAATCTTTTTATAAATTATTTAACGCTTAAAATACTAGTATTGTTAAAAAATTAGAAATATTTTGAAGTATTTTTGAATATTTTTAAGTATTTTAAAATAATTTTAAGTATATTTAAATTAAAGATTTTACAATATTTTTAAGTATTTTGAAGTGTTTTTAAATCTTTTTAAGTGTTGTTAAATATTTTGAAGTATTGGGAAGTATTTGAAAATATTTTATTACATCTTTTTTAAGAAGTATTTTTAAGTATTTTAAAGTAGCTTTAAGTATTTTTAAATATTTTGAAGTATTTTTAAATATTTGGAGTATTTTGAAGTAGCCTGAAGTATTATTGTTGAAAAATTATTAAAAAAATTTTTATTGAAAATTAGGGGAATTATATATGGACTTCAACTATTCCAATTAGTAATTATTTATTAATTAAATAGATTATTACTCAAAATTAGTAGTTTTTCACTAAATATTTGTGTCGCGTTCCGAAGAAAGGGACCTTAGAAGCAAACAATTATAGGCTATGTTATGATAGTTTCAACTAGATTGAAGTTTTCAATTTATTGCAGTCAAAACGAGTTTTATATGAATAATTTGTGTGTATACATCAATAAAAACTGTTTTCGATTGCAAATTTTTAAAAAAGAAACTTTAAACGCGTTAAAACATCAAACATAACCTATAATTTTTTTCCTTTAAGGTCCCTTTCTTCGGAGCATGTCACATTTGTACATTTTTACTATTTTAATTAGTAAACAACTTTTTGCTATTGCATTGGTAGAAAATTACTAATTCAGATTTAGAGAGTACTAATGAATAAGGGAAAAGATTTTCACCTATATTGAAATTATTAAAATGTTACTATTATTTTTAGTAGAAAACCACTAATATTTTTGGTAAAAACTACTAATATTTTTAGTTAAAAACGGCTACTTTTTATAATACATTGCAGTTGAGTAATTCAATTTGACATATTTCACTAATTTATCACCATCTCTCTAAATTTGAATTAGTCATTTTCTACTAATAAATAGGTGAAAAGTCGTCCACCTATTGATTTAGTAAAGTTTTACTAATTGTTAGTAGAATATCACTATTTATTAGTAAAAAATTACTAATTGAAATAGTAAAATTCAATTATTTAAATTAGTAGAAAACTACTAATTCAATTAGTAATTTTCTACTAAAATAATAGTGAAATTCTACTAAAAAATTAGTATTTTCTACTGACAATAAGTAAAATTTTACTAATTCAATATAGTTGGACGACTTTTTCCCTATTCATTAGTAGAAAATGACTAATTCAAATTTAGGGAGTAAGTTAGTTACGAATCCCAACTAGTAATTTTGCTCGTAAATGTATTTAAATTAATAATTTACCAATACGAAGTAATTTACTTTGTCTAATAAAAACAAGAAAAATTAAAGTCAAAATTATTATAGTCATCATGGGTCAATTTGCTTTTTATTTTAAATGTTATATTTTTTCCAAATCGGAATCTAATTTATACTTGCAAACTAAAGAGGCGTAATTTAAAATCAGATTTTTATAATAAAAATAATAATAATAAAATAATAATTTAAAATCATTAAATTATTAAAAATTCTAATTTATATGTCTGAATAATATCTTTCTTTTACTTATTGAATTAAACATTATAGATTTCTACCGATTATAAAAAATTATTCGCTTTGAAGTTTTTGCACTTTGAAAGAAGTTTTTAAAAAAGTCAAAATTAACTCGTAAAAGGACTAAAATTAAAAAAGAAATTAATGTCATTACAAAGTCAAATGAAATCGAAACTGCGTATACTCTATTATGCTTTTTTACTGAAATTATGAGTTAGTTCTTAAACGATATCTTAATGCTGAAAAGATTTGACTAAATGCTAATTAATTTTTTAATATTTATTCATTAAATCTTCGATATTTGAATAATTGCAAAAATACTAGTAGTATTAAAAATACTATTACTAAAAGGAAATGTTTAAAAGACCAATCTGGTTCCAATAAAAAATTGTATTTAATCTTTATCTTTTGAATCATTTTTTTTTAAGGGATCCTTTTTGGGAAGGAATCCTTTTTAAAAAAGTAAAGTGGAAAGAAAATTTTCAAACAAATTACTCTGTTTGAATTCAAAATCGATTCAAAATTCCAAAAAGGAAGACATTTCTTCCTCTGAATCATAAATTCATAAATCAAAAGTACTCACTGTGGTTCATCATTTTTTTCAAAATCCCCTTTTCCATGATCTTCCGGTCCATCGGAGCTTATAACCAACCTTTCAGAATCTACAAAATAAAAAAAAGTATTTGAAAAAGAGTTGCTTCCTTTTATTAACAATTCTTTTCCTAAATTATCGAATATTTTAAAACATCATAATATCTCTGTTATTCTTGTTAATAAAAATACAGACTCTACTGCTAAATTGGAAAAAGATGATTTGAAAAAATGGAATCATATGGTCGTCAAAGTCTTGGTCGCATGATTTCGATTAAGAGAACGCGACGATTTTGGATTATGAATCAAATTGGAGAAAAAGAATGCGAAATTTTAGCCTGATGAGATCGACAAACCTAAATCGACGAAACGTTGCTTTTTGACAAAATTTGGAGAATTTTAATCTACTGACCTTCCTTAGATCATTTATTACCATCTTAAACAAAAGAAAAGTATTTTCACTTCTTTTTTACTTTTTTTAAAAGAAATTCAAAACTACCTTCCCATTATTGATGAGAATGTAAAACATTAATTTTACAATACAATATATTCTCAAGAAAAAAAAAAGGTTTGCCGAAACCCGGGATTGAACCGGGGACATTTAGATCTTCAGTCTAACGCTCTCCCAACTGAGCTATTTCGGCAGATGATTTTCGGAGTCCCAGAATCGGACGTGCGTCGCTATTTTTATGAACTGCACTTTAATTGTAATATTGTCTTTTCTTGGGAAAAAAGTGAACGAAGATTGTGACTGCTAAGTGACCAAAACCCGAGATTGAACAGTTACATCATTAAGGCTATTTATAACGAAAAGTTTGAACTTAATTATTGTTTATAAAAAAAAAGAAAGAAAAAAAAAATTGAAAAATTGAAAAATGAAATTATCAGAGAAACTCTACTGCAAATTAGAACAAATATTCATTGATAAACTATGCAACTTTTCATTTTCAGTATTTCAATCAATTAATCAATAATCCTTTATCAATTAATAAGGTTTTGAATTGATTTTGGTCTTAGGTTACAATTTATACTTTTATAATAAACTTAAACTTTACATTTTAAACAGATTTGTTCAATTATTTTCAAGACCCCGTCCCAGCTTAAGTTTTAATTTTATTATTTCAGCTTAACTAAATTCGGGTACATAAAATTTTAAACTAAATTTTTAAACTAAATTTGTGGTGCATAAATTTTTAAACTAAATTTGTGGTGCATAAAATTTTAAACTAAATTTGTGGTGCATAAAATTTTAAACTAAATTTTTAAGCGAAATTTGTGGTGCATAAAATTTATTTTTAATAACAATAATTAAGACGTTCCATGACATCACACTCCTAACAAATTTTTTTTTGCCTCATAAAAAAAAATTCAAACAAAAAATTATAAAGAAAAAAAAGTTTCAAACAGATTAATTTAAACTTTCAAAAGAAAAATTAATTTCAACAAAACAATTAGCAAAAGTCAAGAATCGCCCATTTTTAATACACTCTCATTATTGATGAGAATGTAAAAATAATATAAAAATTCTATTTAAAAAAAAAAAGAAAAAAAGATAAAAATGATACAGAGTGCCTTTTGATCAAAAAAGGTTTGCCGAAACCCGGGATTGAACCGGGGACATTTAGATCTTCAGTCTAACGCTCTCCCAACTGAGCTATTTCGGCTGATGGATTTCGTAATAAAAGAAAAGAACGAGTGATTAAAATTCCATATTGAAGAAAAATAATTACGATCTTGTTAAAATTACAAAAAAGATTGCCGAAACCCGGGATTGAACCGGGGACATTTAGATCTTCAGTCTAACGCTCTCCCAACTGAGCTATTTCGGCTGATGCAACCTGTTGCGGAAGAGTTGAACGGGTTATTAAGGTCCCATAAGCGAGTGAAGTAATTAAGACCTCAAAAAAGATTGCCGAAACCCGGGATTGAACCGGGGACATTTAGATCTTCAGTCTAACGCTCTCCCAACTGAGCTATTTCGGCTGATGCGAATCGCTGCAGAAGACTTGAAGGGGCCATTAAAATTCTACTAGAGAGTAAAATAATTAGGAACCTTTTTTTAATTGCAAAATAATTTGCGGACATCTGGAATTTCAACAGTGTGCCTTGAGTAATTTCAACCCAAAAGTCCTTGCTCAGTAAAAGTCTCTTTTTCGGTAAATATTGAATTCAAACGGAGAATAAAAGTATTTCCAGCAAAAACTGCGAAATAATCAGCGAATAATAACTCTTTTTTGAGAATGATACATTTTGGTATATGAAGGATCGAAAATCATTTTTCTCTCAATGTGTTGTATTCAAATAGTTTGACTAATAATTCTGATAATAGCATAGATATTTCTGTGGTGAAATTTTGAGGTGAAATGAGAATCATCAAGTTCGTGAAAAGTCTAATGAAAATTATTAGTGTCCAAAAGTCACGCGCTGAATGATGAACAAAACCATCTGAAAGTGTGTTTGCTGTGCTCCTGCAGAAAAAGAGAGATGCTTCCTATAAAGAAGAAAGTGAGAGATAAAGAAAATATTTTTCAGAATTATGTTGAGGATGAAAATTTATTAATTTTTGTTTTTGTTTAATATTTTTTTGGTTTTTTTTGTTTAATATTTTTTTTTGTTTTTATTTTGTTTGTTTATTTTGTTTGTTTAATATGTTTGTTTAATAAATTCTTTGTTTCGTCATTTCTCTAAATTTTATTATGAAATATTTTGTAGGTGAAAAACAAATTTGTTCAGTGCAGTAGGCAAGGAAAAATCGATTACAATTATAGATAACGAAACAATGGATTTTCAAAAACTTTTAAATTCTATCAAAGTAATCAATGTCATTTGTTTAAAATAAGAATATTTGTATTTTTATTAAAAAAATGAAAAAAAATATCCACATATTTCATATGAAAATCAATTATCCTCATTCATAAACCCTAAATATATTAAATAAATAATAATATGTTAATTCAAGCACTACTTAAAAACTTTCTATAAAAGCTCTTGTAAACAATTTCACGCGCGTTTATTTTGATAGTACTAAATAAATTTATTAAATTTACCTTCCGCTCTACTTCTAGAAGTTTCCTGGGCTTTCCACTCATAAATTTCTTTTTTTAGTAAATATAAGGTCTTGGCAATTTCTTTTTCCGTGTTGTTTGTTGATACTATTGATGCACTGTCACTTTTTTCCGCAGAGTTTGCGGTTTTATTTGTCTTCGATTGCATTTGTAAAAATGACTTTGTTTGCTGGGAATTTTGCACACCTGTGGATTGTTCGGCAAAATTGCATTTTTGATTTGGCGCTTCATATTTACAGGGCTTTTCATTTTTTTTAGATATAAAAGGTTTCTTATTTCGAGCAGTTGAATCATTACTCGACAATCGTGCCTGAATAATTTTTCTGTTTTTTTGCATGTTTTAATTTATTGCCTCAAGAATTGTCATTTTAACTTTGAACGTTTTCGATCTGAAATAAAAGAAATAATTCATATTATTCTTGAATTTGTTTAATAACGAAAGACTTTTAAACGAGTTTGTTTAAGGTAAACAAATTTAAGGTAAACAAATTTAAGGCAAACAAATTTAAGGTTAACAAATTTAAGGTTAACAATTTGCAGGTTAACAAATGTAAGGTTAGCTAGTTTAAGGTTTTCTTTTTCAATGTTAATTACTTTCCGGTTATTTCTACCAAATTACCTGCATTACAATGAAATATTGTAGTTTTTATATACTTAACATTGGTCGAGATAAATAAACCGCTAAAAAATATTAGGGCAATTTCTAGAGGTTTAAAAAAATGCAACAAACGTAATTCGCGAGGTATAAAAATTGATAGCATAATTAAAAAATAAAGACCAGAAAATGCTAAGATATTTTTGTCAGCCACTGTTAAAAGCAAAACGATAAATTTGGTAGGTAACATTTCGCATGAAAAAAAGCTTGGCAGAAAACTAAGATTTTAATTCAAAACAAAGACAAACTATTTGCTTGAAAGTGTGGCCAATTTTTTAGTCCTGTTAAATTTCTTATTGCAGATAACTGACGCTTGTCACCTGTCTGATGCTTTTGATATCGAGAACATCTGCTTTCCCCAAATTACCCATAACCAGCATCTACATGAAATTCACGTGTTCCTTCAAATAAACCGCCATCGGAAAAATAAACAAACATAACCTCAAAATACGGAGGAAAAAATGAAAATAGTATATTGCGATCATTGAAATAAACGGTTGAATATTTTCAATATTATGCTAAAAACTTTGTCAAATACACCAAAATAGAAATCACTCTATGAAATTATAGAAGAACAAACAGTTGATTTCCTTTTTAAAATAACGGTGAAAAATTTGGGTTTAAATTTAGAAGCAAATTATACATTTAAATGGATACTACAGATATATTTACCCACCTTGATTAAAACTGTGATAAAAATCAACAAAACAACACGAAATACAGTAGTAAAAACATTAAAATATTGTAAAAGACATTAAAATTTACTTCTAATATAAAAAATGATTCGAATTTGTTGTTGTTTACAGTTTATTTGTGTTCCAAAATTTGATGAAATGCGCAATGACTTTATGAACGCCCAACTTTACCAGGGCTGTGAAGTGACTTTTACGCTTTTTGTGTAGCACATAAAGGGGTCTTTTCATGGCGGAATGTTATTAATAGCCAATCCGATTATCGCTTACTACTAATGTGGACAATTTTTTAAATTAAATTATACTACGTAAAGTACGTTAATACTGTTTCTCAGCTCTGCTGTTTTTTGACATTTAAAAAGTTAGGTTAGTTTCCGTAAAGAAGTAAACAAACCTACTTCATGTAAACAAACACACAAATTATATAAAATTGCAATAATACTGATAATGGAGTTTTTTAAATAATGAAATTACGTTAAAGTGTTTTATGTTTCGCCAATAGTTAATAAATTTTGGCTGCATTATTTCATGTCTTTCACATATAAATTTTTTTATCATCCATAAGGTGGTCACGAGCAAAGATAAATATAACTAAGAATCACAATAATTAATTTAATTTTTAGTTCAGTTATAATTTTTCAAATTCAACATGATAATTTCGAGGAGATATTCATATAAACAATTAATTCTGACAGGTGCTATTTTTGTTCTTGCTCTATTTATTTTTTGCGAATACATTATTTATTACGTCGTTCTCATTCAGGTTGGTATTATGTGTACTAATTTTTCTACCTTGCTGATAATTTTACAAATAAAATCATCAAAACTTTGTTTACAATTAAGTTTTAAAAACTCAGTTTAAGTTTAGATTCTTAAGAAAAGAAAAACGTTTCAAACAAAAAGACATAAATACATAGTTTCAATAATACAAATACATAGTTTTAATAATGTAAATACATAGTTTTAATTATATAAATACATAGTTTTAATAATATAAATACATAGTTTTGATTATATAAATACATAGTTTTAATTAGATAAATACACAGTTAAAAAAAACTCTTGTAAAGTTGAAGAAACTATTAATTTTTTCTACTTTTAACTAGTGCTACTGGCCAGTTTTGGAATCTGAGAAAGCAGATCCGAAAATTTTACATCCAACGCCTGAAGAAAGTCCTGTGCGTGCGATGTTCATATCAGACACGCATTTATTAGGTCCTCGAAAGGGACATTGGTTCGATAAACTCCGAAGGTTTGATAAAATTCTCTTTTTAAAAAAATAACACTGCATGCAGCACATACAAAATAATTATTTTTAATGAATGCAGTGCTTAATATTTTCGAATCAAACTTAAACATTTTTAATTGTTAAAATCAATGCAATATCTGTACCTAGGGAATGGCAAATGTACAGAACTTTCCAAACTGTGATGACAATCCATAGACCAGATGTAGTTTTTATATTAGGTTAGTTGGCTGATAATAAAAATTAAGTACCTTCTCATAACTACCATTGATTAATTAAACATTTTGTCCAAATTTAGGCGATGTATTTGATGAAGGTCTCTGGTCCAGCTCCGCTGAATTCGACAGTTATATCGAAAGATTTCATTCAATCTTTAAAACACCAAAAAATACGCATCTCTATGTTTTGGCCGGAAATCATGACATGGGTTTTCATTATGGTAATTTTGTCTTTAATTTCATTAAATAATTTAATTTCTAAAATTAGAATTAAAACTAGTTCATTAACAACTTCTCATCAACTTTTTTTTATTTGTAGCAGTAACACCATACTTGAATCAACGATTTATAAATGGAATGAAATCTCCCAGTGTTCGAAGAATTAGTATTAGAGGAAATCATTTTGTGTTACTTAACAGTATGGCTTTGGAAGGGGACGGCTGTTTTCTCTGTCGACCAACTGAAATCGCAATAAATAAAATTTCCAGTATGTTATCTTGTTAATTGTTTAAAATCACGGAAGCTATATAGTTAAATCTAATATTAAAATAATAATATTGTTAATATTAATATAATAATATTGTTAATATAATTAAATGTTAATATTAAAATAATTCGTAATTAGATTACGAATTCAAAGATAAAATTTCTTTCAGAACATTTGAATTGTGCAAAAGGCACAGGAACGAAATGTGAGAAAAACAGCTCTATAAAACATTACAGTAGACCTATTCTTCTACAACATTTTCCAATGTTTCGGGAATCTGATGAAATATGTAGTGAGTTGGATGAAGCCCCTTCTGACATAAAGAATGTTAAATTTCGAGAAGGATGGGAGTGTTTAACAAAAGAAGCAACAGAACAGGTTGGACTTTTTTTTAAAGAAAAAGCAGCTTGAATCGTTTTTCCACAAAGTTTAAATCTTTAGATTTCTTTAATATGAAATTAGTTTTCATTCACAACTTTATTTAACTATATTCTTTATTTTACTTTATTTAACAAATTTCTTTAATCCAAACTTTAACAATTTTCTCTTAAATGTAAATGAAAATGAAAATTATGCTTATTTGTACAATACAATACAATACAATAAAATAAAATACAATACAAATGAAAACTAATTTTGTATTATTGTAAACGAATTTTAATTTAATATATAATATATATCACTATATATTTTATAGTGAATCTTTTAGTATATGCTTACATATCTTTTTATAGCTTTTAGATATATTGAATCCGAGATTAGTAGTAGATGGCCATACTCATCATGGATGTAGAAATATTCACAAAAGCAATATTTTAGAAGTTACGATTCCCTCATTTAGTTGGCGCAATAAGGATAATCCTTCATTTCTCATGGTGAGTAAATATAATTATATGTTAAAAACGCTTCTTAATACTAATACTTGATCGATAAAAGAATTTTATTTCTTTTCAGGGAGAATTCACGCCCAATAATTATTCATTATCAAAATGTTATATGCCAAAAGAGTCAACTGTCATACTTATTTATATATTTGGAATTATAGCTATATTTATATTTCTCAAACTTAAAAGAAAATCTAATTGTCCTTATTTATTGAAAAACCACTAGTTCATTTGTTTCAACAAATCACAATTTGATGAATTTAGAAAAAGTATTTACAATATAATTTAAAAAGTATTTATTTTATAATTTTAGTTTTTCATTATTTTACATTATTTTGGTTATTTAAATGTTCAAATTATTTTAAGATAAAAAACTATAATTGAATATAAATACTTTTGCAATACATAAGTTGTATTATATAATTTGTGGCTAAAATAGAACAATTGACTGTAAAGGATTTTTTATCCTACTTTTATATGAATGTGCCAAGTGATTTTGATATATTGACACAAAGCTGTTTTATGGACATATAGTGTAATTAATTTGAGAAATGAATGTAAATAGAATAAAGAAAAAACCCTTTATTGAAATAATTCTACATTAAATTTCTTTAATTTTCAATCCATAATTTATGGATGAATGGAATATTAAATTATATTACGATGTTATAAAATTGTATCTTATTTTAAAATTATTATAGAGAATATATTAAAATTATTGTAGAGAATATATTAAAATTATTATAGAGAATATATTAAAATTATTATAGAGAATAAGAATTAAAAGAGAAAATCAATTGATATTGAATACTTTATTTCACAAATATCTAAAGTAATAATAAAAAGATATAAAGAAAATCCATTAAAGTAAATAAACTCTTAAATTATTTAGATACATATTTACAATAACTGTTCTTAATATTAACAATTATTTCACCAAGCCCTGTACGAATCAATACTGTTGTTTATTAAAAGTATTTTAATTTGCAATTCAATAAATGGATCCCAAATAGTAAATAATTTCCTTTAATCATTTAGCAATAAAATAAACAGTTTCCTCTATAAGGAAGCAAAAATAAACTTTTTTTATTTGAAACTTGTTTTGTAAAAGTTTAAATTTTTAAAGATTTATATTATATAATTATTTATATTATATTCATATTTCTATTAAGACTTTAAAAAAAAACAAAATTATTAAAATTTCGAAAAATAATTTTGAAAATTTGTTTATTTCGATTTTTACGTTATTAATCTTTTTCTTGTACCGAACTCCACTAATTTTCTTTTTAAAAAATCCACTACTTCCAATCTACTTTAATGTAATCGTATTCATAAAGAGAAATGTTTTTTTTTTTATTCCAAAAATATATATTCAAACTCTACTTATGTATTGCATTTATAACGTGTATCAAATCAATTATCTACAGAAAAATTTGCTATAAATTATTTAAGATTTGGATGGAATCAATACAAAAACAAAGTATAATAAATAAATTTTATAAAGGCCAATCTTGACCAAATGTGAAATAATTGATAACAGTCTAAATTTATATCTTTAAACTTGAAATAAGTAAAACTTTATCATGATATGAATAAGAATGTTTACACTCGATGTAACCTCCTTTAAGATTTTCAAGATCGGAAAAAATAAAGTGCTACACGATTTTAAAAGCCATAAATGTTTTTATGTTTTGTTCTTTAAAAGTTTTAATGATTTTAATTTAAATATTACAATTCTGTTTAAAATTTTGCATCGAAGGAAGCAGAGGTAAATAAACTAAAAAATGAAAATAAAAAAATGCGTTGTAATTTAATGATATTTTCTTTGCTTTGTAATCGAATTATATTCTTTCCGCTCTTGTAAACTGTTTATCAGTTAGAAATTATTGAGTTAAACATCCTTGGAACTCAAACAAGCGGTGATAATCATGATTTAGTCCTTATTATATATATAATATACAGATCAAGGTGCAGATCGAGCACCTGATCCACTTACATTCTATGTTGCTAGATGTAATCTGTACGTAACAAAATCGCTCAACTCACTAGCTTCTCTTATCATCTCGAATTAAGTCACAGTTTGATTTCTTAAATAAAAGCGATTAACCCTAAAATTGGAGTTCTTTCTGTGACGCTGTTTGGCAATTGCGATACAAATTATCTAAGCCGCAAGTTAGCCAAAGTTTGAAATTTCATAGAAATTTCAACACTAAATGTAATGATCGTTGTCATTTTGTAGACACGAGTTTGGACAAGCTATAAAGACGATGTGAATTTTTCTAAAGGCAATCATTGATTCCTCAAGAAATTAATGTAGATCTCGCATACTTCTTTTACGTAATTGTCAAACATCCACTCATTCAAGAATAACAAATACTTGTAGTCTCAGTTCAAAAGAATTTTGGCTAGTCGATTTTCACGGCAGCGTATATTTTACGAATAAAAGCATACGCGGCGAAAAATCCAATCGTTCCGGTCAAAAGCCAGAAAGTGAGGACCATCAGCATCGTGTATCCAAAGTACATTAAGGTGGGAACTAATTCAGTGATTTCCAATTTTGTCATGAAATAAAATATAGAGTAGGCTAGAATGTACACTGCTGATCCGCCACTCACTAAAAATGTTCTCCACCACCACCTGTAATCCTGGAAAGGAAAATAGTTCAGTTAAATGAAATAGAATAATTAAATGAGATTGAATAAATAAATGAGATTGAATAAATAAATGAGATTGAATAAATAAATATGAGATTGAATAAATAAATGAAACTGAATAAATAAATGAATAATTTAAATTCTTGTTGAATTATGATCCTCTAATTACAAAAGTAATGTTTTACCTCTCCGCAAAGTTGGAAGTACACCATGACTATGGATATTTGTGAACAAGAAATGACGAGAATGCAGAAAACGAGGAATAAAAAGCCAAATAAATAATAAAATTGATTCTCCCAAAGTGCAGTTAGGATGAAAAATAGTTCGATAAAGACTGCTCCAAATGGCAAAATTCCAGCCATGAGAGTACTGAAACAGAGAACATTAATTACATTGAATTTGCAATGGTTTTTTTCACTTTGTAACGATTTTATTAATTTTGTAACGATTGTATTAACTTTACATTCAACTGAAATGAAAATACAAGTCAATAAAACTTTTACAATTTCCCAAATCCTTTTTTTCCAAATTTAAACATATCTTTTAATTATCTTTAATGACTACACTGAGAAAAAATATAAGCTACCGTTGCTTATATTTCTTCTCAGTGTATAAAACAAGAAATTTACACAATGAGCAGAATTAAATTTCAAAAAAGAATTTAAAAACTTACCACAATACGGGATTCATGTACCACAACTGATCAGGAACTTGTCTAGGAATTTGATTCGTTCTGACAGGATGAGTGAAAGGCTGTTTTCTGTATCCAAAAAAGTATCCAAGATATACCAAAGGAAGAGATATTCCAAACCAAAGACAAAGTAGTGCTAACATGGTTGTAAATGGAACAGCTCCTGAACTGTGTTTACCCCAAATAAAGAAGTTCAAGAAGAAACAAGTTGTAAATACTATTCCAGGATAAAGTGTCGCAGTCTGAAAATTATAATTTACATTAAACTATAAATTAAAATATACAGTACATTAAACTATAAATTGAACTATACAGTACATTAAACTATAAATTGAACTATACAGTGTATTTAAATATAAACAAATAATTATGATTATAATTATAATCATTATGATGATTTGATTATGATTACAATTAATCACTTATAAAAATTACATTATATTAATACATTATATTAACAAAATGTCTAGGAATAATAATAATAATAATAAAAAAGTGTAAATAAATAAAATTGTTTGTTATTTATTATATTCATATTTTTCATGTTTGTCATACTTTTATTAAATACTTGTGGATATATTTTTACTATATTTATATTTTATATTTATATTTATTAATTTATATTTTTCAGTTTTAATAAGTAGAATATTTAAGATTAAGATTAATTAATATTTAATTTTAATTAAGAAATAATTTTATTTAATATCTTTGGATATTAAATATTAAGAAGTAATTTTATTTAATACCTTAGGTTATTAAATATTAAGAAATAACATTGTTTAATATCTTTGGATATTAAAAATTAAGAAATAATTTTATTTAACAACTTTGGTTATTAAATATTAAGAAATAATTTTATTTCATATCTTTGGTTATTAAATATTATTAAATATTAAGAAATAATTTTGTTTAAAATCTTTGGATCTCAAATGAGTTTGTAATTATTACCAGTAAGGCTGCTCTTTTCCATTCTCTGCCTCTCATTGTTTTGTATAGCCTAGCAGAAAAGTATCCGGCAATTAAACCACAAAACACGTAAAGAAAAATTGCACAAGTTCCCAAAGCACCTCTACTCGCTGGAGAAAGCATACCCAACATGGCGAAAACTACAATTACAAAAAATGGACATTATTAATGTAATAAAATCATAATAATCTTAATAATCATATTGATTATGGACTGCGGAAACTACGCGAACAAATAAAAATACATATTTAGTAAAATCATAATAATTATATGTAGCATATTTAATACATAATGTTTATATTATATATGTTTACATATGTTTATATTTAATACATTAAATATAAATATTACAAATTACAATATTAAAATATATACATTAAATATAAATATAAATTAAATATAAATATGTACTTACATATTGTGATCAATGCCATAAAAAAGACTTGAATTCCACTTCCGATTACTGCTGAGAAGAGCCGTGAATTTGTCGGTGGCCTAAAAACATCTCCATGGACAAGTTTCCAACCTGTTTCTTCTATAGCTTCATCCAGACCCGATAGACTATCACTATCTCCAGAATTGTATCTTGCAATATCTCGTCTCAAAGTTCTTACCATGATCATCGTTAGAATACCTTTGTTAAAAAAGAGGTTTTTTCTTTTAAAAAAGGGTATTTCTTTTTAGAAATAAAGGTATTTTTTTTAGAAAAAAGGTATTATTTAGAAAAAAGGTATTATTTAGAAAAAAGGTATTATTTAGAAAAAAGGTATTATTTAGAAAACAGGTATTATGTAGAAAAAAAGGTCATTTTTTTGTTAAAAATAGTTTTCTAGACAAAAAGTAAATCAATGATTTACCAAAAAATTAAAGAAAAATTGTTTCTAAAAAATACAATACTTGAAAAACAGAGCGTTGAGTGCAAAAAATAAAGAGTGAAAATCCAAATTATTCGTTGTAAATTAATGCTAAGGAATGAACATTACCAGAAAGGAAAAAGACAACGACCAGAGAGTTGATGATTGAAAACCAATGAATTTCGACGTCTCTCATGTCTAGGAAAATGTCCCATCTGCTAGCCCAACTAACATCAGACTCTTTCCATTCTACTGAATAAAAGAACTGAAGGCTTGTGCCCTTAGGATTGACATACTGCGGTTTTATTTGAACATTCGGTTTTGTGCAAATTTTGTCTTTGAATTCTACCTGCGTGTAATCGATAGAATGTGCTGCTACTTCAAAACCGACTACTCGAAATTGATTTCTGAAAAAGAATTAACATTAAAAGAAAAGTATAAAATAGAAAAGAATAAAACAGAAAAGTATAAAATGAAAAAGAATAAAAAAGAAAAGTATAAAATTGAAAAGAATAAAAAAAAGTATAAAATGGAAATGGATAAAAAAGAAAAGTATAAAATGGAAAAGAATGAAAAAAAGTATAAAATGGAAAAGAATAAAAAAGAAAAGTATAAAATAGAAAAGAATAAAAAAGAAAAGTATAAAATAGAAAAGAATAAAAAAGAAAAGTATAAAATAGAAACGTACAGAAATAATTATAAGCTTTGTTTTTGTTTGTGTATTAATAAAATGCATGCCGATTAGTATAGTGAATGTTAAAAGAACAATTTGATTAAAATTCAAGGTCATTATCCGTTTGAATTAATTAATTTCGTTATGATAAAACTGATATAAAGTGGAATTTGGGGAATATTCTTGCGTCTATCCATCCTTGATTAATAATTAAAATTTTGAATAAGTACATACTCTCCGTGTTTATGATAACTCAATTTCAGTTCGAGATAATTGTTGATGAAGAATTGATTATTTTCAAAACCACCTAATCGATATCCGTGATATACAACCCAGTTATTCGACTCCTTAACCATTTTCTTCGTGGCTGCTGGCAAATTGTCAATCAATCTGTAAATATTATTTTATCATTACAATTTTTATAACATAACATGAAATTATTATTATCGTTATTATTATCATTATTATTATCGTTATTACTATTATTATTATTATTATTTTTATTATCGTTATTATTATTACTATTATTATTATCATTATTATTACTATTGTTTTTTAATTATTTATTTTGCAATACTTACGTTCTTTATAATAACAATTTTATAATGGTCAAAAGACTAAAAATTCGTTAATTTAAGAAATTCAATTTACTTACAAGTGCACCGAATATTCATGTTGAATTCGCTCAATTACATTTTGTGATTGCTCTTCAGTCCAGGTCACCGGTTTTCCTGGTTCATGACAAAGCAAGTGACAAGGAGTATCTTCACCCATCGCCACGTTGTACGGTGTATTTACAATTCTGCAATAATTTCAGGAATGTCATAACAATGATACGAAGTAAAATTTCTTACCCAAAAATTGTTTCTTCAATTACAAAACATTAAAGAGAAATAAAAAGTTACAATTCTATTCTAAATACAATTAATTAACTAAAATTAACAATTTATTAACTAAATATATTAACTAAAATTCAACACATAAAATAAAAAGTTAAGATATAGACGGAAATAAAAATTACCTGTCACCTCGGAGAACTTCTCCCAAGTTTTCAGACTTATAATTTAAAGCTCCATTCCTTGGCAAGCAAAATGGAAGAGAGTAATATTCGTATGGTAATTGTGTTTTTGTGCTCGTCATTTTTACAGCTTTGACTTCAATTTTCTGTCCCTTTTTGAACTCGACAGGAGCAACACCAGGCACATAAAATCCATCCGTCACCATTAAAGAGAAGATTATTGCAAAAATAACGATGTTCCATGTTAAATTCCCCTGCATTATAAAGTTAGAAATTAGGGAATTCAAAAATATATTCTTTATAAGAATGACCAAAATATTTGTTTTGTAATTTAATGTCAATAAAAGGTAGATTTATTAAAATAAAGCCTTCATGGTTTAAAATAAACATTTACTGTTATTATTGTAAAATATATCTACAATTATAGTGACAAAATCAATGTTATATACAAATGAATATCAATGAAGGCAGGTTTTTTGAAAAAAACAAAATTGTTATTATTATAAAACACGTCAACAATTGTTGCATTGCGGTTTGAATAAAAATCAAAGACAGATTTTTGAGAAACAAATATTAGTTTAAGATGACATAATTTGAAGTTTTGAGTTCTGAAGTTAAAAAATTTGAAGGTTAGTTTAGAGTTTTTTGAATGAGTAGAAAATATAACTGAGAAATACTGCAAAGGTTTCTCAAAGTGCCAAGTAAACACTTTTACAAGATGTTGCTTTTAATAAAATAATTTTTTACCATTATATGATGCTTTTTAAATAAAAGGCGTGCCACGCCGACAGTTGCTATGTCTATAAATTATGTTTTCACTTCTCTATAAGTTTTTTATCAACAATTTAGAATATCACGTCAAAATAGAAATTAATACTACATCAGAGCCTGCTGACATGAAATTAGTTGAAAGTACTTTATGCAGTTGAGCCATTTACAGTGACTTCTTTTGATCACAAAACTTCCTAGAATGTGTGATTCACAGGAAAAGAATGTTTTAAATTACACAATAAAAGTATAATATTTTTTAGAAAACATTAATTTTTTTAACATTGTCATGCATTTTATTAATTACAATTTAAGAAGAATGTATTTTAAACAGTTTTTGTCGCAGAAAATTGACATTAAATTCTATTTATCATCTCATTGGTTGAAATACTGAGCGCGAATTTGAAATATTTTTGAACACTTTCTTAACTTTGTAAAGATAACAATTATTGATACAATTTGCAAACGTAAAGTTGATTATTTATAAATGTTTATTTAATAACGATACGTAAAATTCCAAGTTGTAAAAAATATAAAATCATTGTCGAATACTCGAATGTTTGTAGATCATCGCGAAGTTAACTAAAAATCGAAAAACAATGTGACTAACATTTCTTTGCTTTCACAAAATACCCTAGAATCTAGACAGCTACTTAATAACTTTTAGAAAATTAAAGAAATATGCAATTTTGTAATATTTTAATAACAAATTACTATTAAATAATAAAGTGAGTTTTGATTTTAAAGAAATGTTTAAAATTCTAGCAAATATTACTCTCATTTTAAAACGATTTTAACATTCTCTATTATAATGTTGGTAGCACTTTCATTGACACCGGTTGGTTTTTGATTTGTAAACAATGGTTTTTGACATTTAAGCAGTATAGTGTCATTAATGATTTAATATGCTAAATATTTCTAAACATTAAAGTTTCTAGCATAATTTATTACTTTATTTGATTAAGCTTTATTTAATTTAATCAAAATGATTAATATACAATGTTTTTATAGAAAATTAAATTGACAAAAGTTTTGTGCTCTAGACATAACCTAAAAATTGTAACAGGCAATTAAATATTCTTTAAAATTATTAATTATTTATCCTTATTTTTATCTTATTTCAATTTATGCAAAACATTAACAATATTATATTAATATTATTTATTATTATTATTTTATTATTTCTATGTTTGGAAATATAAAAATCATTTGTTACAATCAATTCTGCAACAATAGCAGGAAAATTACTTTTTCCTTTTCAGATTTTGCTCTGCTTTTTTCTTTTACAAGTTTCAGGTAAAATATTCTATTTAGGTATATTCGTATCAAATCTTTCCTGAATAAATTTTCTGAGTAAAAATCGAATAAAGATTGTATTTCCGTTGAAGAACTCGACCGAATCCTTTTATGAATCAACATCTGAAATGCGGAACTTCAAATTTCTCGCGCATTCGCCTTTCGGTTTCCTGGATTTTTATATACCCTTCGTAGCAGAAAACGCTGTACGTATTTGCAAATTACATACATTTACTTTTGCACTATTGTAAAATAATTCAAGTTTCGTAATTTGAGAATTTTTGTGTATAAACTTTTTGTACGATTTTTATTTGTAAACAAAAAATACATTATTGTAAACAGGAAAAATTTATTTTGATTCTGACGGTCTTTTTTGAGATAAAAGTTTCTGACAATCACATTGTATTAACAATGAAATATTTAATATTTTCATATTATTATTTCATTCATGAATTGCCGCTTTTTCATTAATTATATCCGGGGTCGATAACTTCTTATACACGCTTTTATTTATACTCATCTAGTATTTCCGTATTTTTGCTTCGAAGCGAATTTTTAAAATTTAACTGTTTTTGAAATTATTATAAAGAGATTGTTCACGTTTTTTTATTGTTTACGTATAAAATATAAAATTACACGCATCAAATTTGAATTTAAGGAAAAATTGTTTTAATAAAAAATTGTTATAGAGAAAGAAAGAATTAATTACCAGTTTCAATTTTCGTAACTTTTTCTATTTACTTTATTTATTATATTTAATTTTATTTTGTTTCTTTATTAAATTTGTTGAATAAAGAAATAACATATGAGTCAATATTCGTATGTTATTTCATATTTTTAATATTAATAATTTTGATCTATAATATTTTCAATAATTTTGGAGAATAATATACATTTCGTAATTTTCATTTTGAATATCTTCAATAATTTTCAAACCTAGAACTCGGAAACTAATGGAAAAATATATTTAATACAGATAAAATCTCTTTTAATTAATTTCTCACTTAGAATTATCTCAGCTGGTAAATTTTCCTTCTCCGGGCTTTAATTAAATTCAATTAAATCTAGAATTATTAGGTGAAACATACACTCCTCTCTACTACTAGTAGATACTCTCAGTTTGAATGCCAAAGAAAATTAATCGTACAAACGTAAGTACTTTTCGCAAGTTCCACAAATGTTTTAACTAAATCAAAAAAAAAAAAAAAATCACCGTTGATTCCATTTCGCAAAATTTAGATTATTTCCTTAAATTCTTTGTAATTTTGAACGGACATTTAAATTTGTTTATCGTAATTTAAAATTCAGTATCAATCAGGCAATCAAATTTCAGTATCAAAAATTATATAAAAAAAGGGGCCATGAAAGAGATATAAGAGAATCTGCAAAAAAAAGATATTTTACCTTTTTCTTTATTTTTTATCTCAATTCTTGTTTTTAAAAAGCTAATTTTTTGCAGGAGTGAAAAATTATTCATCGCCTCGCTCTGGAACTTGGAGTAATTCTTATTTGAAAGGGAAGTCTAATTAATTCATCAAGGAAAGTGTGGACAAGCTTGAACATAAATTCGAGTGAGGATTTAACGCAGCGCTTGCGCTTCGTTTTCGAATGGAGAAACAGATGCAGATTTTGAGGGAAAAGGTGGCGCGAGATTCGGGGGTTGAACTCATTCAAACCCTGGAGAAAGAACTATCAGTTGAAAATCGGTCGTCACATCGTCCTATCACCCTCCGGTCACATGTCTCCCTTCATTTTTATAATATTTTTCCATGGATTTTTGGCCTTTCTTCTCCGACATGGTAAGCCTTTTTGCACTTTTCTTCTGCCATGCCATTTAAATTTAAATTCACCAAAAAATCTATTAAAGATTTTTTTAAAAGTATAGTTGTTTTCTTTAAATATTTGTTTTAAACTATTATTTAGTTAAAAACAAATATAATTTAATATAAATTTATTATTTATATTAAATTATATTTGTTTTTTAAATAAATTTTTATTAAACTTATTTTCGAGAATTTTATATGAAAGACAATGAGTTTAAATATTGTTTTGTTAATGTAGAGGGTTACTAAATAAAAATGTAGAATGCAAATGAAGAATACAAATGTAGCATATATTTATCAATATTTTGTTCATTTTTGTTAGCAATAATTTTTATTTACACAACAACATTTTTGTTTATCATTTTGTTGATTTTAAATTTGCAATAAGCTTCTCTGTGACAATTAACTTTAGACTTAAAGCAATATGAATCTGTTATGTTTACCATAAAAAAGTTTTTTTTATTTACCATAAAAAAAAGTTTTGTTAGAATTTAATTAACATTTATTTTAAAAAGAGTATTCCGAAACTCGTGTTTGTTACCAATTTAACTTCTTTTCTAGCGAAATTAAATTCCTGTTTGTCGGACTTTTAAAATTCCATTTTACTTTGGTAAAAAAGTTTCTCCTGCAAATATTGGAATAAAGTTCTTAGGAATTCTCGATTTAAGTAAACCATCAAAAAGACGAATTTCGAGTGTTTTTTAAACAAGATTTTTATACATTATCAGCGAATCATCAAAGGTTTCTGTTCGGTTTTATCAAATAATTAAATAATTGTGTGATAAAATGAAGTTTCGTGATGTATTGTGAGATAGATAATTATAAATACCAGCAGAATCAAGAAGTGTAAAGTGAACTTGAATATATAGAATACTTTGAAAGTTTGTTGAATAAGCGAGTAGGGAGTAAGTACAGTTGGAGAAGACAGAAAAGATTCTTTTGCACAGGAAACTCAAATATTCAAATTGAAGATGTAGTTTGAAGCACGAAGGTTACGACTTTAGCAACCGTTTATTCATTTTTCTTTTTCTATACGATTGCGAAAGTGATCTTTAAGCCTTTGTACTATTTTATTTTTTTAGAATTCGGCTCTCTTGTATTTTTTTTCTTTATTTTATCTTTTCTTTTCTCTTTTCTTTTTTTTTTTTAATAAATTTATTTCTTTCAGTAAGCAACGAAATTGCAAATTGCAAAGAAATTCTAAAATTAAATTTGAATTTTTTTGAGTTATTTAGGCGAATCGAAATTCCAGAATCATTATTTTTAAATTAAATTTGAATAAATAAATAAATTACTCAATTGAAAGAAACTTTCATGTTACAATTTTAAATAAAATTAATTGTGGTACGCATTTATTTTAATTAAGTTGAAATTTCAAGTCTTGTGGATCAGATTATGTTGTAAAATTGCAAACTGAGCTTTCGCAGCGTTATTGCTTCTAGAATTAACCCTTCAGTGTACTATCTTTGAAGCAACAGAGTAACGAAAATCGTTCAAAGCTGTTTATACTAAAGCCGCATTACAAGTTCAGCCAAATATGCATTATCAAGTCACATGTAAACACTAGCATTAATTCATGTTTGTAAGGCGAATAGTAATTGTTTTATGTAATACAAATGCTAGCTAACGAACCCATTTCTGGAAATCAAACCATAATTGATGTGTATTATGCAAATCAACTCAGTTACATGTCTATGTAAATTTGAACTTTCTGCACAGAACTGTACTATGGAAACTGACTTTAATTAACTTTATTTAAATTTTATTATTATTCATATTTATTTTAATGTCATTATTTTTTTATCTGGAAATATTTCTACTTGTCCTTTTTTCAAATTCAATATTCTTGGTGTTGTAAGTTTTAGTAACAAATAAGCTGCATTCAGTCATTTTAGAAAATTTTTAAAAATTACAAAAGTGATATTTTAGGAGAGATTGTATATAATTTCTTGTAAAATTTATTCATTCCTAATTGTCTTTTTATTATTTATTTTATTTTTATTTTATTTCTATTTTATTTTATTTTATTTTCATTTTATTTTTATTTTATTTTTATTTTACTTTATTTTTATTTTATTTTCATTTTATTTTTATTTTATTTTATTTATTTTATTTTACAGATTAACGGGTAAGAAAAAACCCTTTAACTATAAACTAAAGTATGCACAGAATCTTAAAAACAAAAGACGTCGTTCTCAACAAAAATACTTTTTCTTAGACTTAATTTAAAAATCTCAACAGGCGCAAAGAAAT
>WNHD01001546.1:0-18343 GCA_011057455.1 Ganaspis sp. Gsp50 | reverse complement strand
AAAAATGAACGTTTAATCAAGGAAAAACTGTCACCAAACATAACCTCCTCTTCGTTTGCAGCGGAGGTCCCTTTCACCATGTCCAGTCACATATTTTAATAAATCAAAAAAGGAATCATAGCATAGCTAACTTCCCATACAATATAGAAAAAATGCAGAGAATATTGTAGAACATTTTTTAACCTAAAATGACATTAAAGTCAAATATTTCGATAATTGATATTTCAATTGATTGATTCAAAAATTGATATTTTATAACATTTGTACAAAAAAAGTGATAGTAAATCTCCTTAACAAAAAATTACATGTTTTGTTGTCCTGAATAAAAATTTGAAATCATATTTCAAAATTCAAAATGGCCGATACAAAATGGTAGAGTCTAAAAATGTAAAACTGATGAAAACTTAAATAAAATTCACTATTTACAGGTTTTTGATCTCGCTGATTACGAATTTTACATTAATATTCAAAAATTCAATATGCCGGATACAATATGCGGGCTATAAAAATGTGTAATTACCTCCGATTTAAATATAAAATTCACTTTATAATTGTTTCTTGGTCCGCTGATTACGAATATAACGCATTCTTATAACAAAATTCGCAATTACGGACGCAGTATGGAGAACTAAAAATGATCCCAAATACTTGAATGGTAAAACTTCATTCTGTACACCACCTTGCAACCGACATTTTGAATTTTGAAAAATAAATGTAAAATTCCTTATGAGCGACTCAAGAACATTCATAGAGTGAATTTTATTTAATTCTAAGGTATTGAAACATATTTCACCTGTCATATTGTTTCCGACATTTTAAATTTTGAAATATAAATATCACAGTTGTAATCAGCAATCCCAAAAATATATATAAAGTGAATTTTATTTTAATTAAAGGTATTTAAACATATTTTATCCGCCATATTGCGGCCGCCATTTTGATTTTTGAAATGTAAATGTTAGATTCATTATCAGCGATCTCAAAAACATATTTATAAGAAATTTACCCATTCCTAGTCCGCCATATTGCGTCCGCCATTTTGGATTTTTAAATATTAATGCAAAATTCGTAATCAGCGACCCCACAAACCTTTCAATAGTGAATTTCATTTGAGTTTGCATCAATTTTACATTTTAGATTGACATTTTGTATCGGGCATTTTGAATTTTGAAATATGATTTCAGATTCTCATTCAAGATAAGAAAATATGTAAGTTGAATCTTTGAATCAGATTATTATTATTATTATTATTATTATTATTATTATTATTATTATTATTATTATTATTATTATTATTATTATCACACTCTTTTATATTTTGATTTTCATAAGCATGGCAATGACTAAAAATTGTCATTCCATTTTAACACAAAGTATAAGTCCGTAACAATAACGGAGTTATGAAGAGAAAAACAAACGTTACTGTTCCGGTTTCTGACTCTGAATTGTCTATTGCGAGCCTATTTGGTAGAATAAAAACGCAGACTCCTGAAAATATATTTTTTTAAATTGCTGTATATTTCAAAAATTGAAATTTATTTTTTTGACCGAAAGAATTTCTGTCAATATAAAAATAAATAAAGCGAGATGTAGGCAGTTTTATGTCATGCTTTTGTTTAATGAAATCCGATAATAGATATTTGTTTTAACTATTCAAATTTTCCCAGAATTTTTGACGTCAAACTTATTTCAATCAAAGATATTTGTTCTTCATGGTACAAAATTTGCAAATGTAAATGTGACGCGCTATCAGAAGAAAAGGACCTTAGTAGGAAGAAATTGTAGGTTATGTTTTATGATAGTTTCCACTTGATTAAGCTTCCTTTTTATACTTATTTGCATTCGAAAACAATTTTTCTTGATACTGTGCATACAAAGTATTTATAAAAAGCTCCTTTTGATTACAAAGAATTAAAAACGAATCTTTAATCAAGGTAAGACTTTATAACCTTTAATCGTTTGCTTCTAAGGTCCCTTTTGTTCAAACCGCGACACAAATGGATCATGTGCTTGTTTACAAATTTCTTATATTAATATTAATTTTTATAACAATTAATATTTTTATTTTATTTTCATTTTTATTTTATGTTCATTTTTATTTTATTTTCATTTTTATTTTATTTTCATTTTATATTTAAGAATACAAATTTTTGTAAAATTAAAAAAAAAGTTATTTGGAATAACAACACAAATATCCTTTTTTGTCTTCTATGACAATGAATTAATTGAGATATATATTTTTTCAAGTAATTATTAAATAATATTAAATTACTAAAGAAGTAAAAGGATTCAGACGTTGAAAAAGAGGTTAAGTCCACAATCTAAGACCTTTCGTATTTAAACATGTTCTGCAAAAATTCAGGCGACAATTTAATTACTTATGCACATATATTTATTTTTGAGGTAAACTATTGGCATTTATATTCATATTCCGCGTGAAAGCAGGAAGTTAATCAGCAGCGTTTATTTAACCTGAAAAGTGTTGTTTTTAATTTACTGTGTCCAAGAATAAGTCACCTACTTTTTCTGCTTTTTTCCAATGTCTTGTATTTTTATTTGTCTTACTGAAATTGACAATTTTCCGTAAAAGTGTTTCGTTTTTGTTTTCAGATGAAAACTTAAATGCTGGAGGAATCAGAGCTGCAAGAATAGAAAGGGATTTAGACGGTAAGCGACGAAAATTATAATAGCTTTTTAGCGTGTTCACCTTTGCACGCTATAATTGACGCGATAATACCTTTTTTAACTCCACTGTCACAAACACTTACTCACATTAAAATTGTGCTCGAAACAACAGAATATTCTCTTGTATATACCTATTTTTTCGAGTACAATTACCTTTTTTTTATTTTCACATTTCTCTTCTTTCTCAAGCTTAACACATTTTCTATACTTACTTCTTAACACGACTTTTAATCAATTTTGCATCTGTATCACAAACAAAAATTCATGAAAATTTTAAACACTCATATATTGTAAGCACTTCTTTTTTTAATCTTCGCTATCAATTCCAATGTATCAGTACTCAGAAACCTTGTTAAACTGGTGGCAAAAAACTTTCTTACCTTGCGGCGAGCAATGTAACAGTTCGTGTTTACACAATACTTACTAAAATGTAAGTCCACTTTTTGAAAGTTCACTTTCATATTCTTCGAAAAAAAAAGAAAAAAAACCATAAAAGTACATTTTTGGAATTATAGGACATTTTTTTAAAAATATAACCAAAGTTCATTCGAGAAAATATTTATTCCCGTTTTAAATAGGATACTTGTTTCATTGATAACATTTGCATGTATAAAAGTTTATTTGAAAAGTATAATTTTTAAAAATGTTCTCATTGCAACTATCTTTTTTGCAGCCCAAGATACGTGTTTTTTTGTCCTCTTTATTTTTAATGCGGTTCTGGTATATAAAAATCGCACGAATTTAATACCTTCTCATTATTATTGATGCGAATGTAAAAATATAGCAAGCATAAATGCGGTCTGATATTTATTCTTTACTGTTAAATAATGACTTAAGATTAGCATAAAATTTTGAATATAAATAATGCTGGAGTAAGTAAAAAAATACATACAAAAATTCCTTAAAAAATTGTGATTTTCAAAAAGTTTTGTTTTTCAAAATTGAATAACTTTAGATAGAATGGAGCTAAAAGGTTCATTAAACGATCAATCGATGCATTTCTAAAACACAAAAAATGTAATATATTTAAATTTTAACTTTCTATGAAAACGCATAAAATATATGAAAAAAACGATTTCTTCAAAATTAAAAATTTTTTAAAATTGAATAACTTTGAATAGCATCTTTTACTTTTAAAAACTTTTGGCTAAAATACTTTTTATAATTGTCGAGATTTTTCTTTCTGCCTTAAAGTATCGTCAATATATTATCTATAATTCTATATTCCATATTTTTTAAAATATTTCAATAATTTCCTAATTAAATAAATCAATTCTTTTACGTGTTTTTAAATAATATAATTATGAAATACTTTCTTGTTTATTACATTGTTATGAAAAATGCATTTATTCCACGTCAACAGAGATAAAATTACCAAAAATTGACTTGGCAGATTTAAGCGTTTTTCCAAAAGTTTTTATGCTATATTATGAAACTCGTCATTTAACAGTTTCTTGTGTCGCAGAAAGTAAAACTGATGTTAATTCTTATAAATTCGAAATGTCGAAATTTTTTTTTAAAATCAATATATTTTGCTAGAAATGAATGTGTTTTTGGCATTGATGATTACGAATTTGAAGCTACTTTGCAAAAATTCAAAATAGCGGATTCAAAATAACGGACAAATTTTTGAAATCCTATCAGGTTATCTTTTTCTCGCTTTTGTGGTCACTTATTATAAAACTAAAATTGAGGGTCCGCCTACAATAACTGTCTCTGAACTCACACGCAACTTTCTTGAGCAGCCAGAATCTGACTTAACAAGGGGATAGTGGTTCACGCGTAGAGGCAGTTATTGCATGCGGACCCTCAATTACTATATATACATTTTATCAATGTGCACATAAATTCACTAGTATAAAGTTTCATGCAAATCAGATGGGATTTTAAAAATCTGTCCATTATTTTGAAACCGCCATTCTAAATTTCTGAAAAATAACTTGAGATTCATAATAAATATTAGAAATTTCTGCAAGTATGATCTTTCAAGTGGAAGCAATTGATTTTAAAAACTTGTCCACCATTTTGGTTTCGACATATTGAATATTTAAAAACAGATGTCAGATTTAGATTCTGTGACTCCAAATACAAGTTAGAGAATTCCAAATCAATGAAGTACTTTTTGTTTCGTAATTCAAGAAGTGATTTTTAAATTTCTAGAGTGGAATGTTAGCCTATTGGAAAATTTAAAACGCCTAAATCTATCATATCTAATGATCCCTGCTGACATAGACATTTCAAGAATTTTCTGTGCCTTTGAAAATAAAATGTTTGCATTGCTTGAAAAATCTATAGAATTTTTAGCAAAAGAAAAAAAAGAATTGCCGTTTAATTGGTTTCTGAGTACGATGCAATGGACTTACACACATTTGTATATAACTTTTTCTTCAAATCGGTTTGCCAATCTTTAAAACAACTTTACATTAAAAATGCTTAGCGATTGTTGACGCGATGTGCGGCCGTGTAATTAATTTTGATATAACATCTCACTGGTATTTTGTACCCGAAGCCGGATATCCGTTTCTCCTGCGGCCTTGCCTCTTGATTGCTTTTCTTTTATTACTAGATACCTGTCATTTATTTGTACTTGACAAGTATTTTCAACGAGGAAGTGAAATAGACACGAAGAAACCAAATATTGTACATATTAATTTACTTACATTTATAATATTTCTTTATTGTACATATTTCTTCTGTTGTGCAGTATTCTCTATTCTTCACTTCCCTTTCGAATCTTGCAAATACGTTTATAATTAAAAACTCGCATTTTTCGAAAGAACTCAGTTGCATTTTTAATTCATGGATTCCATAAAATCACATATTAAGTCAATGTTCCTTCTGCTGAAATAAATATTCAAAAATAAAGTTAAAAGCAAACAAAATAGTAATTTTTAATTTACACCATATATCTTCATTAATATTTTTCACTTTTACAATATGATAGAATGGACGTTTTACATTTTATACAGTGCGAGTATTTGTTTTACAACACCTCCCATAAAAGAATAAAAATACATAAAGTATGGGTAAAATATGACATTTGTAAAAAATGTGTATAGTAAATATTACTTTACGCACAGTTGTAATTGCGCATGCGTCGGATCACTATCTTACACACAGTTGTGATGGCGTATACGTGTCGATACTGTTGAAGTAGCGCCATCTCTCGGAAGCATGTTTAATTCAGTTCACATAGTTTTGACAGGCTTGCTAACAAGAAGTTTTTATATTTTTTGAATTTTAAAAAAGAGGTGTTTCAGAAAAGCGTTCATTTCATTTGCTACTTTTTAAAAAAATATAAGCAATGAATATTTTATTTCAGGAGTGGGAATTTATGTTAATCACTCTTCTCTTTTCTTTCTCTCTCATGCCTGTACATTTACTGCACTATTACTGCTAATGCCTGCAATGATCGACAATTAATAAGCCACCTATCTGATTATTAATCACTTTTACAAATATTGGAATGAACCATAATGCATAAGAGGCAGGGTTTCGTGGGACAGGGATTTTAAGCTTCGATGTAAGAAAGCTCGTCTACTAAGACGTCTCTCTCTTTTTTCTGTTTCTGTTCCCGCCTGCTCCCCGCCTTCAACTCTTCTCAACAACTGGATGCCGTCTGCCTCCAACGTCCGTCCGCCACTCCGTCTCTCCAACGACAAACGCTATTTTTCAAACTTGTAAATATCTATCGACGACACGGTAATACTCTCATTAACCATAATTTAAATCAATTCTTTTTACACGACTGACACTCTGACGGATAAACTTTCATTAATTACAATCAAATCTGGTCAATTTTTGAAATCTGATTTAAATATATCTTAAATTGTTTGTTAAATCATAAAAATGCAATATTTATGTCAAAATAAATTCCTTATTATCTAATCGTTTAAAAATCAACACCCTAAAATTATTCAAAAAAATTTGGTATTTTAAAACAATTTAAATTATTCGATAAAATTTGTATTTGGACAATCTAAATCATTTGAAAAATATAAAACAATTGTTTAAAAAACATATTGGAATTTGAAAACTTTGTACTACACTTTTAATCTTTTTAAAATTTGGTAAAAAAAACAATTTCGTAACAAATTTTTTTTAACACAAATTAAACGTCCTACTTTGAGAAAAATGGATTCCCTAAATTTGCTCTATTTCTTGACATTTCGATTCTTCCAAAAGGAGTGACCACAGTTCTCTTAGTTCCCGCCCGCCCAGGGAAATCGATTCCTCCGGTAGGTGTTTTAACGAAAACTGCAAGAACTTTCGTGCAAGATGGTGCGAGTACCGAGTATGCAACCCAGGTTCTTGGTACGACCCTAGACAATGGTCGCCTCTATGCTAGAATTTTGTCAACTTCCAGCAGAGTTTTTTACGATAAAGAACCATCTCCAAATCCCTCGAGTGCGTATTTGGTTTATCCTTCCCGCCCTCCACAGGAAGATCTGCAATTGAAAGTGGCCTTAGAGAATGCACCCATCAGCGTTATTGAGAGATTTGAAACATCCGGTAGTCAATCAGTGTCTGAAGAAAAATCGGAGAAGGATAGTCTCAGTGAAAACGACGTGTTGGAAAGACAGGATGATCTAAGTGATGAATCGCAGAGATTTAAACCTTCTAAAGTTCGACCCGCTGATGATCTTCCGACCTACACAGTCAAACAGGAATACGTCTCAAAAACTGCCTTCGAAGCATCCGAAGAAGATCAGCACAAAAATTTTCGATCTAGGGCTCCAAAGATCTTTAAATCAGCTCCAAAAATAACCGCGAAAAAACCTGATCTAAAGAATCTGGCAACTGTGACATATCATGGGTTTGCTGATTTCACGACAACCGTTGGAGAAACGGTTATTGTGTTCTCACCGAGTACTGCTCCGGCTCCGATGGGACGACCTGCAACGACGATCAAGGGAGATGCGACCTTAAGACCAGACGATGGAGTCGCTGTGCTTAAAATCAGACCCACGAATGTTATTGGTTTAAAGAAAACAGAATTACCCCTTAACAGGAATCGTCCTCAAGGTGAAAGATTTCCTCATAGAAATCTAGGTGCTAAGAGTCATGATGATGTCTTCAATTTGCAACCAAGTATTACGAATAATCCGGAATCAGGATCGAAAGTCGAGCCAACCTCTCCACTTCTGCTTGACATTCAAACCGATTCTCTGAAACCCACTGGATTAATCAAAGTCATTGATTCCACTACCTCTCTTGACGGAACCACAACGCACTATAAGAGTTCAATCTTCGGAACATACGTCGGGACCAACTATGCTCAAATTGTTCATACATCTTCTAATGTTTATTACTTCCCTGATGAGTCCAGCGCTTCCTTTGACGACACCACCACCAAGGACTATACAACAACAGAAGTCGATGAGTACGCTTCTACAACTGAGGACGGATTGACCACGTTACAAGAAACTACGGAAAATGCTCCGACCACCCCTAGATTTAGACTCCGAGGCTCTGCCCGCCTTCGACCCAAATTGCGACCCGCAACGACCACACCTGCTTCAACAGATGATGATACATCGAATGCGATCGTACCACTCGATCCCCAGGGCAGAAGCATCAAACACGGTGCTCAGAGAAATCAAGTCGCCTCCGGGAAAAACCAAACCAAACCCGCAACCGATAAGGTCTCACTATCTACTAGATTGTTACCATCAACCATCTACAAGACCTTTACTTACTTCACAACTTTCTTCATTCCCGGCAAGAATGATCAAACCACAACGTCTGTCAAAACCCGTGAAGCCGTTTCTTCCGAAGTTACTTACCTAACCGAGTTAATTAATCCCTCTGCGACTCAGATACCTGCTTCTGCTACAGTGGCTCCTGAAAAAAAACCTGCCTTCAAACCCTCTGAGAAAAATTCTGCGGTCCAGAAGCAAGAGGATCAAGAAATCGAACTGATATTCAAAACGTTGTACACAACCTACACCTACTTGACTACTTTCTTCCAAGAAAGCACCTCGAGTGTATCAAGTAGGGAAGTGGTAGAAACGAACGTAATTACCCAAACCGTTGGACCGAACGGTGCATCAGTGGATCTCAAGAGTCTTTTCGATGATTCGGAATCTATCTTCATTGTGCCAACCAGAGTCACTGGAAAGTCTTTATCGACCAAAGGTGTAGATCTTAATGAGAATCAATCAATAATTGATACGACCGAGGACACACTTACGACTTTATCAGATCTGCCTACTACACCCGATGACATATTGCCTCAACTGGAACCCAGCGAAATTCATCCCACCAGCACAAAAGCTTACGAAGAAGTCGAGAAGACCTACTTTACAACTTACACCTACTTTACAACAATCTTCGTCGAAGACGAAACTGAAATTGAAACCAGAACCGAGGTATTTACAAACGTTGTAACCGAAAAGATACAGGCAACATCGGTTCAAGCTGCTTCGTCGAGTTCCAAGCCCGGTGAACAAATTCCTCCTCCAGAAATAGTGGCTTATTTAGAAGCCCTAAAGAAACAGAAGTCTCAGGAAGAGGCTTTGAAATTAGCCAAAAAGGCACAAGAAAGCGCAGTTAAAGAGGTCAAGATAGATGAAGACAATGAAAGAGAAGAGAACATTTTGAAAAGGGATGAAGATGGGACAACAATCTCGAGCAACTTTGACTACTCAACGACCGAAGGTGTCACTGAGTTGGACACGGATATCCCGACAATATTTGATAGTAGAACGACAACTGAACAAATGCACGTGAAGCCAAACACTCCAGTTGATGGGGAAGTACTAGGTTCAATGGTTACCGATGTTGTATCTTCTTCTAGCTCTGGAGGTGGTACATTATTGGATGTTGCAGAAAGGAGGAACATTGTACCAGAAGATCAGGAATTGTCAGAGTCAAATCATCATGACGTTGAACCCGTTCCTACACTTCTTCTACAAACTAGTTACACAACCTTCACTTATTTCACAACCATGTACAAAGGAGATGAATCCAATGTTGTTAGTAGGCTGGAAACAGTCACAAATGTTGTCACCGAAACTATACAGCCAACAATTGTACTCCCAGCAGAAAGTAGTACTCTACCTGTTACTTATTTCACGACCTTCACTTACTGGACTACTTTCTATAAGGGAGGCGACACAATCACAACAAGCCGGGAGGAAACAATCAGTAATGTTGTTGAACCTGGAATTGGACCCACACCGACCGTGGCTCTTGGATCAGTGATGACTTACAGACCCGTTTCTTCCGATAATTCTGTTTATCAAGATAAAGAAAAAGTATTGAAAGTTACAGCTGAAAATGAAGTTGCATCCTTTGTTCCTATCTACCCTGAAAAACCTGATATCAAGAATACTATTGATAACACATGGAATGGAATTGAAACTATTAGAGATAGTGCCAGTTCTGTTGAACCGTTAGCATCTACGGTTGCTTTGGATCCAACAACCTTTTACACCACCTATACTTATTTTACAACATCCTATATAGGAGACTCTACAGTACTGAACAGCAGATTAGAAACTGTTACCAGCGTTTATCACCCGGAAGATTCTGGAAATGTAGCCACAGGTCGAGCCATAGGGGGAGCTATCCCAACAATACAAATCTTAGGAATGAATGAAAAAGGCTTGAATGAAATAAAACCAACTAAAGTTACAGAGGTGTCTAAGACAGGATTAATATCTACGGTCAGATCAATTTCAGTGGCAGATGGAACAACTACTCACTACATGACTGATGTTTATGGCACATATATCGACGGGTTGTATGCACAAGTTGTTCAAAGTTCTACTAAATTAGAAACACCATTTTTACCAACGTCTGCAACAGCTACTCCAGTTTTGCCTACTGGAGTACTTTCCCTGAATAAGGGAAGTATTGTTGATGCTGACAAAGTATCAACGGTTTATTTTACAACAAAACAGATTGGAACCTTAATTGATGGTCTTTATGCTAAAGTAATTGAAAGCACTTCAAGCACGAAGATTGATGAAGAGAAATTGGCAACCCAATCACCGGTTCATGGACATCGTACAGGTTTGGTACGACTTATTCAAGGAAACATAGTTGCAAACGGTACATCTGTATTTTATGAATCGAAGGTGATTGGTACCAGCATTGAAGGAAGATATGCTCAGATTATTGAGAGTACGTCAAGTTATCTGACAAGCCCTACAGCGAATCACAAATTGGCACCCACTGCAACACTGAAACCTCATCACGTAACTGGAGTACCCGACATTTCTCCTTCTCCAGCTGTGATTCAATCATCTCTGTCAGAAGATCCTACATCCAACAACGAAGATGACATTCAAGACGGAGAAGATGAGGGAGATGATGAAGAAGATGATGAAGAAGATGAAGATGGCCAGAAAAACACCAAGAAGTCAAGATTGACATTCTCCAGTAGAAAGAGGACGTTCACTCCCGTCATTCGACCTTTTGCGTCCAGGAACAGACCTACTTTTAATCCAAAGCGTAAGAATGCTCAAGGTGCTACAACAATTACGAGAACTGATGTGACACCAACGGTTACTGCAACATTGGCAGGAAAAGGCAACCGGTATGCGTCTTCTAGAGTAAGAGTGACTTCACCAATTGGTCCATATTCATCAACCTTGACTCCTTCAAGTTCCAGAAGATTCGCTGGTAGAAGAATTTCCCCAACTAGTGCGGTATCTAGCTCCGGAGCACCATCAGGTAGCACTAGAGGCAGAACTCAGGCGAGAATAACGCCATCATCAGTATTTTCAGCCAGCCGAAGGGGTCCATCTTCTATAAGAGGCTCTTCCGCGAGACCAGCAAGTCGTATCGCGTCAAGTTCAGTCTTTCCCGGAGCTTCCAGTAGGTACAGACCTGGAATTCGACCATCCTCGACTTTAAGTAAAGCAACACCAACCATTCGTCAAGACGACCAAGAAGATAATGCAAACGAATTTACTGCAACAACGTTGGTAACTGAAGAAACACCTTACACTATTGTAGACGAAGATTTTACAACGATTTTACAAACGACGACGGAATCTCCAAGAAGGTCTACGAATCCTTTATTAAGATTTCGTAGCAGACCACTTGTAGGAAACGTCACTCCAAGGGTAAGTACAACACCTAGAAGTACTACGGCTGCAACCCCAAGAAGACCTAATAACCTAACACGACAAAATGGAGTAGTGAGCCGTACTAGGTCAAATGTCAGACAAACAACTCCTTTACCACCTACTAGACCAAGACAAGGGCAAACTGGACTCTTTCCACCGAGAGGACTTTTCGGTAAGAAACCCGAACCAATCGAAGAAGTAACTGAAAAAGTAAATGAGGGATTAGACGAACACCACGCGACTTTAGAAGACGTGGCAGTGGAAGAAATAGCAGACAACGATTACGAAGGATCAGAGCATGAGGAATCACCATCTCGCAATTCTTCTCGGACAGCTAAGTCCTTTAGGCAACCTGTTCAAATCAAACCATTTGGATATGGAAGATCAAGAAGAACTCGTCGCCAAGCAAGTCAATTGAGAGCCTACAATAACCGCGTACGTAGACCTGCACCGCAGTCTGCTGCTTATTTAGAGGACAGAATAGACACAGAAGTAGCCTCAAGTGATGAAGATATCGCCAAAACAAATTCCAAATACAACACAAAAGTCGCAACCCGCGGAAGATCGTTGAATTCTCCTAGGCCTTCCATAAATGTCAAAAAAGCAGTCGATAATAATGATGCTAGTGAAGTTAGCAACCTTCGTTCACGGACCAAACCTACATCAAGTCGCGCAACATCACCTAGGGTGAAGCCTTCTCCAGCATCTGGTTTTTCGAGGCAATTTACTTTAAGAGAAAAAGACAATTTGGGTACCACTAGATCAAGTTATAAAAGACCTACTACAACAGGAACTCGCAGAGTAGATACTAGATCTAGAACCAGTTCGAGATTAAGGGGTGGAAGCAGTAGAGACTCCACTAGGAGATTTTCCAACTCGCGAACACCATCACGATCTTCGAGCAGGGGCAGTAGTAGACGATTACCATCTAGATCAAGAGGAGGAGCTCACGAAGATTTCAGAGAAGCAGGATTTGTGTATCCCGAGATCGATGGGACCATCACTGTAACCCATTATGTACCTGTAGAAGTAACAGTCCCATATGTGAACAACGGAATAACCGAAAAAAGAAATATTATAACAGCACAAGCAAGTACGCAAGTTTTAGCTCCAGAATTGTATAGCACAGTCCTTGGTGGGGACGGAAATCCTCTGATTGTCATAGCATCTCAAGTAACGGGGACCAATCCACAGGGTCAAGTAGAGGTAACCCGCTTCTTACTACACGAAAAACCGACAACCAAAGTCTCCTATACATTGACAACTTTAGGAGGTCGCAGGGCATCTCAGTCCATCATTATACCTTCTACTATTTATTCCGTAGAAAACGTCATCTCTACCATTCAGCCATCTCTCCCTGGTGCAAATTCTCCCTTGGCAAACATTTTACTGTCACAGTTGCTTCTAGGTCAGTTGGGTCAACAGAATCCGTTATTGGCTGGTATGACAACACCAGCAACTCCAACCACACGGTTCGACACCCGTACTACGACTTACGTAACCACCATTACCAAACTCCAAAGCACCATTATCCCTTTAACATTCCGAGGAAAAGAAATCTTGACCACATTAGTTGAATCCTCCTCTGATGTCGTCACTGCAACAGAGTTTATCACTGACACGGTTGTGGTAACACCAACAGCCGCCATACCACAAGCAAATCTAAATTCGCTGCTATATCTTCTCCAACAACCTCAAACTCAACAACAGCCGAATCCTCTTTTGGATCCACTTTTCGCAGCAGCTCCCTTGGCTTCTCAAAGCAATACTTTGCCTGGAGAAGTGGAGCGGCGAAACCAACCAGTCGATTCAGACTATAAATCCGAGAATTACGATGATTCAGTCGACGAGGACACTGAATCTGGTTCGAAATCGCGAGGTCGAAACAAAGGCTCTAGCAAATCAGGTAGCAAGAAGGATACCACTCCTGAATCAAGTGTAGTAACCCTTTACGTCTCTGGTCGTCGACCAGGAGAATTTAGTACTGTCCTAAGTACTGTAAAGATTGGAGAAGAAAGCAGTGCTCCAAGGAGAAGAAGAAGTGAAGCTGAAGTGCCAGTAAAACCATCGATTCCGCCATCTCTGAACAGAGTTACAGAGTCAGAAGGATATATCTTATCAGGAAGCGAGGAACCAACCGAAGCTCATGCCCCGACTCAAAGTCTCGAGAGCGTAGTGGGTGACGTCGGACGGCACATTTCCTCGACCATTTACACCTAACCATTTCTTATTTAGCCATACAGTTTCATTCTCCTCTCATCCTCAACTTCATCATAAACATATCCTTTTCGCTCAACCATATACTTTTGTACAATTAATACTTTCCTGTAAGCAATCACTCGCTCGCGAATGATTCCTGTTAGAATAATGGGCGTTAACTATTTAAAGTAATCCGAAAAGCGCCAAAGTTATAAAAACTAGACCTTAAAGCTAGAATTTTCATTTGAATTCTTAACAAAGAGAGATTAGAACCAATGTTTCATTCCCAAATTGCAATTAAGTTTAGTAGAAAATCCGCATAGCTCCATTTCTTTCAGTTCTATCTCTCTTTGCTTCTTCTTTCTCTCACTTCCTCTTACTTTCTCTCTCTCTTTCTCTTGAGACTTTTTCGTTTTTCCGAGTTGATATCCGATCCCACGTACATCACGCTAACAGCCTTGGGATATTGTAACCAATATTATTTCCACCGCCGCACGCGCGCCCACACGACTTTTTAGACACTATCTATATTTACGTAAACAATATTTGTGTGGCTTCTCGACCTCGCAAACCTTATCTCAAAGCGACACTCTACAAAGACAGCGATTCTTCATTATGATTTTATCATCAATCATTTCACTTCATTGAACAAGAAGAATATGGACAAATACCGTTTCAGGTGATTACCAATATGACATGGAGAAGTTCAACTACTCTTCGGATAAGTACTCCAATGGTCCTATTAATTCTTTCGGCGAAAGAGTAGCGGATTCTGACTATTATGAAAAGGAAGCAGACGACAGGCAACGAAAAAGGGTACGTGTCAGGGTTCCGGTTGTTCGCAGCAGAAATGGAAAACAGTTTGCTCGAACCGTTGTGAGGCGAAGGCCTTTAAATTCTTACACAAAAACTGAAACATTACCGGAAATTAGCACACATCCAGCTCGCAGAATTGTCGTCACTCGAGTTCGTCCTCGTGGACCTATTCAAACTCCCGGATATGGCAATGAATTACCAAATGTTGAATTCCAACCTTTTGGAAGGCAAAAAGATTTCCAACCTTCAGGATTCGAAAGATCCAAAGAATTGAATCCCCCAGACTTTGGAGGACCACAATCTTCCGACTTTGGAAGGCAGACTGACACCCATTCATTTGATTCTGGAAAACATCTAGATTTCCGTCCCTCTGGGTTTCAGGGACATATAGATTTCCAACCCTCTGAGTTTGAGAAACATAAATATCACCAGCTCCCTGAGTTTGAGGGACACAAAGAATTTCATCCTTCCGAGTTTGGAAGAAATGTGGATTCCCAACTTTTTGAAATAGAAAGAAATAAAGACATACAACCTTCTGAATTTGGTAGACATAAAGTGACGATTACTCGAAGGAGAAAAATTTCACCAAACACAGCATCGACCTTCCACCGAGAAAGAGTGACCCGAAAGAAACTTGTTTCTGTGCGACCAATACCACAACCTTCGCCAACATTGGCTATCATTACAACCGGATTCTTTACTGTTCCGTCTGATGACGACGAAGAGTATTCCGATGAAGAAGAAATCCCGAACGAAGGAGTTCGCAATTTTTATACACCTAAACTTCAAGAAACTCCAAACACGATTGAAAATAAACCACCAGGAGATTTTTCTGTGGTCTTAAAAACTGGAGATGCAACTGTGGATGTAAACAAGCCGGTTATAATTACAGATAATTTCTTTTTTCCTGTTACACAGGATGATGATAATTATGATGATATTGGTGAGGATGGTAGAGATAAAAATGAAAAGAACGATGGTAAACATAAGGATGGTGTTAGGATTGATGATGGGGATAATAAGGATGGTATGGATGATGGTATAACTACGATTCGTTACGGTTGGAATGTGGAAGGAGTTAAGGATGTTGATGCAGATTATGAAACAGATAGTGATGATGGTAAGAATGATGTAACTACAGTTAATTATGGTTGGAGTACAGATAATGATGATTCTAATGATAAAGTTAGAGAAAATAAGGATGAGAAAGGCGATAGTAAGCACGAGTATAACAGTTATGATGAAAAGGGTGATTATGAAATGTATCATAAACATGGGTTTGTTAAAGAGTCTGATCATGATAAACCGAATGTTAATGAAGAAATTGAATATGACAAGGTTGAAGAGACAGGCGACAACAAGGAGAAGAATATTAACAATTATAATGAAGGTGAAAACAGAAATAAAGAAAGTGTCAACCATGATAGAGAAAGTGACAATAGGCATAAAGAAAGTGACAACAAGTATAAAGAAAATTCCAATAATGACAAAGAAAGTGCCAGCTACAGTAAAGAAAGTGCCAACAACGATAAAGAAAGTGCCAACAATGATAAAGAAAGTGCCAACAACGATAAAGAAAGTGTCAACAACGATAAAGAAAGTGCCAGCAAAAATAAAGAATATGACATAAGCGCTAAAGAAGGTGATCATAGGGATAAGGAAGGTTCAAAGAAAGAAAAAGATGAAGATAAAAAAGGCACCAACAATAATAAGGGTGGTGACAACGAGGATAAGGAAGATGCCAATAAAGACGAGGAGGGTGACAATAAAGAAATTGATAAAGACACTAAAAACAGGAATGAAGACACTAAAGATAATATTAAAAAAGGCAGTTCTAATGAATCCAAAGACAATCACAATGAACAGAATAAAATTGAATCCATTAAACAATCTACCGAAGATACTCATTTAACAAAAACTGACGATACAAAAATATACTCAGAAGAAAACCAAACAAAATCTAAAGAATCAGTTACGACCTCTCACTTACCAGAAACAACTACACTTTCCGATATCACTGAAGATCAACCTAAAGTTGTTGATATCTCAGTTACTAAAATATTCACTTCAAATCACGACGTAATTACCGACACTTTGGTCACAAATACATCCATTACTGAAGGTTCCTCAAAAGAGCAAACAGTTAAACCTTTAGAGACCTCTGATTTTTCAACTACCAATCACCAACCAACTTCATCATTTGATCTTCCTCCCGAGACCGATACTGGTTACTTCACCGATTTCGATGATTCTGACATACCAAGTGTTATTCCTTTGGATACTGAATACGTTTTTAAAAGCAGTCAAATTAAAACTCCTCTAGAAACGTCCATTTCCCGTGCGGTGTCCCAGGTGACAACAACCTTCACGTCACCAACTCCGGAAGACATCGAAGCTGGTCTAGCAGATGACTTGTATTTGTCTCTGTCTCGTCCAGATTTTCCTCAAATTTTGCCATCGAAGCCACTTTTTGATTCGGTGTTACCAACTTCTGGTCTATCTGGTTCCATGGCTCCAACACCGGAGTTAAAAACCAGTGTTTATTATACAGAAACAATTGTGACGTCGACTAGACTGAGAACCTATACTTATGTTGTGACAAAACTTAACGGACTGGAGACGGAGGTGACTTCGTCAACGACAGTTAGGCCGAGAGTTACGACGCTGACATTGACAGTTCCTATCACGGTGACAGTGACACCTTCCGCGGAATTGACATCCAGCCTCGCGACATCTGACAATAGTCAAGAACTATCTACTGGTGAGTACCCCATTCATAAACTTGGATCAGCAATATAATGTCACAGAATATGATAATTTGATTCTTTTAGTGTTGCATAGTAGACGAGAATCTTTTGTTCGTCTCTTTTGTTTATTCAGTCATTGAACACATTTTCGACGAGGAAATTAGCATTTGGTAATTACACAGCCCCACAAAATAAAATAATTTTTTGTCCATGCACGAAAAGCGCGACATTCCGTGCATATGTATAGTGAGCAGAACATAGAATATTCCCGCTCGCTTCATGACGTCAGCGGGTGAGAATGAATTATTCCCGCCCGTCTCGTGACATCAGGGGAAGGGAACAGTTCTTGTATGTCATTCTTATTTTTAAACAAAAAATTCTGAAATAGTGATTTATGTATTATAAATAATTAATGTTCAGGTTAATGAAAATTTAGTTAACACTGTTTTAATTGAATTATGAAACTACTTTTAATATTTATTTCTAATTAATTCCCGTCGATGCATTTTTTATTACATTTCCTTCCATTGGTCGAAGCAATATCGTCTTGATTTTTGAGCAGAGGGACAACAATCATCGTCTGTATTATTATTATTATTATTAAAGAAAAAGGGTAAGACCATTAGGTGGTCTTTTGACGCTTGGGTAATCCCTTTACGCCCCCCATGAGTGCTGCTTATGCTCGACCCCAGAGCCCCTTCCATATAGAAAGGATCCCAGCCAAGCTTTTCGCAGCTAAATCTGCCACATCAAGAAAAGATTTGCCCGTCAGGTGGAAGCGCTCTGTAGAGAGCGACGGGCAGTGACAGAGGATGT
>WNHD01001545.1:0-18353 GCA_011057455.1 Ganaspis sp. Gsp50 | reverse complement strand
ATTTTTGTGTAGGAGAAAAATTAATTCGACTAATCACTTTTGAATAAAACGCAATGCGTCGCTTTACCCCTGCGCAATTAAGCCCCGGTCTCCCCTACGTCATTGTTTATAACGTAGGGGATTTTTTATTTGACGATTAATAGATTTTTATATATATATAGAAGATCATGATGTAGGGAATTTTGTGTTTATGGCTTTCTTAATCTCGCGCATGACTTAAAGTATTTTCTGTATGACCCGAGAAATCTTGAACATATAATCGTGTTTCTAAAGTTTCGTTTACAGAAAAATGAAAAGCAAATTTTTGTTTACTTAATCATAGTTTCATTATTTCTTTATAAAAAGATGCGAAAAAAATTAAATATAAATTATAAAAAGATGAGCAATCTTTGGGAGTTGAATATAGAAATATTTTAAAAACTTACAAATAGTTAAAATTTGTTTCTTTATTTTCGTTAAAGAAAAAACATTACAAACTTCAGCGTCGTAAAAAATATTGTTCTTGGCAGGAAATTCCGGTTCATCTTTCACTTTTAAAAACCAAAACATTTGAAATATATTAATCTTCTGATGAGTCATAATGAGCTTCAAGTTACAATCGAAATCAACCATTTATCAGTACGATAAATGGTTGATAAATGGTACAATTATTTAATTACGAATTATTTTTGTAGGTGAAGTAAATATTATTTTCAATAGTGAAATAATAGTTTGAATAGTGAAATAAAATTTTCAGTAGTAAAATAACATTTTTAGTAGTGAAATAACATTTTCAATAGTAAAATAACATTTTCAATAGTGAAAGAATATTATTTCAAATCGATTGATGATTTTTCGGACGTTAATTTAAATTGTTATTTAAAGCTTATTTCTAAAAACGAAAACTTGACTGTTTTTTCTGAAATAAGAGTAGTTTTTGATGTTTGTAAAAAAGCTGTTATAACTAAGGTCAAGGTTCTCTCTACATTGAGCCAAGAAGAGAAAGAAATGTGCGCGATATCTTTTCTCTGTTTTTGTGTGCTCTTTCATTCTTTGTTTGTGGGTTAATATCCTGAAGATTATGTGGGTTGGTGTGTCTGGCAGATTCAACAGGGTTTCTCTATCTTGATTATACATTCCTTGCTCAAAAGCCTGCGCTAGAACAATCACATTCTCATCCTAATAGTCATTTAAAATTTTCCGCATTTCCTATCTAAATTCTAATTTCTATATTGTTAGGTTCATTACCAAAAGAATTTATCACTAATTGTTTGTTTATTATGTTTGTATTAATTATCTTGTCTTTTTTCTACAAATTTTTATCTTGTCTTTTTTCTACATATTTTTATCTTGTCTTTTTTCTATAAATTTGTATCTTGACTTTTCTCCACAAATTTTTATCTTGTCTTTTTTCTACAAATTTTTATCCTGACTTTTTTCTACAAATTTTTATGTTGTTTTTTTTTATAGAAATGTTTATCTCGTAGTTTTTAAAATTTAAATTTGCACCTCTGAATGGAAATATGAAATTCAAATAGAATTGGAAGTGGGGCTTTTTGATCTTGATTTTTGGTAAATCGTTATCAGGTGATCTAGAATATATGAGTGTTTGTATTGAAAAACTTGGAAAGAAGATAACAAAGTATTTTGCTCATTTCGACACATGATTTTGCGTAAGGTGAGGGTCGTTGGGAGTTTCGCGCTCAAGAGAAATGCTTAGCATAAAATTACATAAGAATAGTAGATGGTTAACGAAACGCGAACCGAACGGACGAGATGGCGGGATGCGCCGATTGTAATTCAAATCGTGACTTGGTATGTGGCCGTGTACAGTCAGTGATAAAATATTCTTTCTTTTAGCAGAGGTTCTCAGACCCATGAAATTATTAATTATTCCCCTGGTCCAAACAATTCAATCAAGTCTTTAATTCCCTTTAATTTAAAACTAGATTTTTTTACAAGAATGTTATAATTATAAATAATTATAAATATGAATTTATCCCTCGGTTGTTTTATAAATTATAATAAATATAATAAATAAATAAGTAATTTATCTTATATGTAATTAAGAATTATGTCTCAATTAAATTAAGAATGTTAATTATAAGAAAATTACAATTACAAAATACAACAAATTTGGTAACAATAGATATATCAGAATTAAAACTACTATGTACTAGTAATTAAAACTACTACTAGTAATTCAAACTACTACTAGTAATTAAAACTACTAATTTTGTTACGGAAAGTCCGAATCACAAATTTAAACAAAAAATTTGTATTATATGCAAAGTCGCAAAATTATATTTTATATTTGCGAAAGTGGACAGAACTTTTAGATATTTAATAGAATATATAATAAAAAAAATGATAGCTGGTTGACTATTTTTTCTACCACGAAAGCAATATGTTATTTTCTTAAAAAATGGGATGTGTCTGTTTTGGGGAAAGCTGAGGGCAATGTTGAATTGTATTGTGTAATACGGTGAATGTTCTGATGAGTTTTGCGGTACAGAGTAACAGAAGCAGAATAGCGAAACTAAGATTGCAATTTATTTTCTTAAATGATCTAATGCGGATCTGTAGGAGTAACGAGACGCCACTGTAATCACACGAAACACTGCTACAACCATTAATTGATGTCGTCAGCCAGTGGAAATTAAATTGCTCCTCGAATTACACTGGCTGTGTGATTATGATTCTCTTCCGCTCTCTTGATGCGTGCCAGTACCTCCACAAGTGTACAAAGATTTCTGCCTTATCCTCGAGTTGTTAAGGCAGTTTCCTTTGCCGTTTCTATGCTTCAAAAAAGTCACTAAAATTGATGAATTAAAAACGGAAATTGAAAGAGGATCCAAAAACTAAAAGACGACAAAAGAAAATGTGTCCTAAGAAAACCTAAAACAAGAAAAACTTAAAGGAAGACGTAAAACAAAGATATTCTTTGACGAGGAAGCAAAGGTAGTAAACCTAAAAAAGGATCTTAAAAGAAAATCGGAAAAAAGATCAAAAAGATAGAAAAGAAGATCAAAAAGATAAAAAAGAATACCAAAAAAATAGAAAAGAAGATCAAAAGGATAGAAAAGATGTAAAAGATAAAAAAGAATACCAAAAAGGTAGAAAAGAAGATCAAAAAGATAGAAAAGAAGATGTAAAAGATAAGAAAGAAGACCAAAAAGTATGGAAAAGTTGAAGAGAAGGCCTAGAAAGAGGACCTAAAAAGGCAAAAACTAATGATGAAGAGAAGAAGTTATGCGGCAATTCTATGAACGGAGCTACAGTCATCAGTGTGTGACAAATTTACAAATGAATCTTATGCACTACTGGTGTGTTGATAATCATAAAAGGAAAATGGCTCTGACGTACTTTTGCATATAAGTGCCTGACATTTTTTTATTTTTACTGCTTCAGTCATTCGACTCTTTTATGATGAAAAGTACTTGAGAGCAAAAGGTGCTGAAGGTAAATTAGTCGTGCTTTTGTTAAAAGGTGAAAATTTTTTAGCTACAAGTTGACGCTCGTTAAAATAACACTTTTTAAAAAGAAAACGTTTAGTGGTTACTGTTTTTATAACAGTTATTTTTATCTTGAAGCTTCAATTTTAAAAGAGTAATTTTTATTTTTAAAGTGTTAGTTTTAGTTTAAGAGTAATTTTTTTTAATGATTCTTTTAAAAGACTTTTATTCAAGAGTAACTTTGATTACTAGAGTAAATTTAATTACTAGAGTAAATTTAATTACGAGAGTAAATTTAACAAAAGTAAATTTAACAAGAGTAAATTCAACAAGAGTAAATTTAACAAGAGTAAATTCAACAAGATTAAATTTTATTTTACTACGAGTAACATTTTAATAGTTTTAATTTTGAAAATATAGCTAATTCCATTAACAACTATTGTTGAGTTAAAAAATTGGACAGAATTTTTAATACATCTTTTAAAAAACTTTTTATACTTTTTTCAGGAAGTTGTTTTTTAAAAGTTTCATTTTAAAGGGTTAAAGTCGTTGGCTAGGCTTTTAGCATAATTTATCCAAAATTCCGCTAAAAAATTTCTTTCACTCGAGCTCTTAATGGAAAAGTTTGCACGGCTGAAAAACCAATGATGCTAATGAAACAAAAAGTTGCTAAAGTACATTTGTGTGAACCCTTTTTATAGATCGTTTCCAGAGGGGAGAAAGGGGAGAAAAGTTGCCAAGAATTCAGTAACTTGAGTCGATAAAGAAATTAAAAATGTAAACGGAATTTTCACACTTAAAAGAATTTGAGATTTCTGAAATGAAAAGAATTATAAAATTTTGTAGTAAATAATTATAAAAGATTGTATTATAAAATAATTATAAAAGTTTGTAGTATATGAATAATTATAAAAGTTTGTATTAAAAGTTTGTAGTATATAAATAATTATAAACTGTAATAATATTTGATGGGCTACGTTATTTTTATTAAAAATGATTTATTAGCTTGGAGCATTTTTACGAAGCACATAGAATGGTGAATTATTATTCATTAACGTCTAGACGAGTAAGGAATAAAGGGCGATTTTCGACCAAGTATAGACTGCCACATGTAGAGCACGACAGGCAATCCGCCCTATTATAAATCCTAGAGATAATAGCGCGGTACTTTTAATTAAAAAAGCCGGCTACCTGCTGCTGTTACTGAGAATTACGTTAATATATCGTAACACTTTAGATATCGCCAACTAGGATCCAGAGTGTAATGCAAGCCTTAAAACGAGCCTTACTTTTTACTATACGTTCGATTATTGCAAAATAAAAAAATGTATCCTGTCTATACCCGGAAAAAATTCAATTTTCACGAACGTGCTTTTCGGTACTTGACTATGCATTTCGTTCGAAAATCCACCTCTCCGGATGGTACACCAAGATCATCCTTTTGTCTCTAACTTTTAATTACATCGCGAAACTTTACTGCCTGAAATCTCTAAAAGGTAGTATATTTCATCACGTTCATTGTGTTACGGCTAAACATTATACCCAACTTATAAGAAAACTCGAATCTTGAAAATTGTTTTAACTGAGGCAAAAGTCTTTTGATTGTTACACATTATCTTTTTATATTCTCATCTCATGAGAAGTACCATCCCATAAGGAGTACCATTCCATAAGGATCAGTACCATCCCATAAGACTTTTTGGCATTTTTTAAGAAACATTGTTGTTTAACAACAAATAAACTTTGGCTCCATTTTTTCTTATTACGAATGCATAAATAAATGAAATACATTTTGTTAATATACTCGCTCTTTTTGCAAATTTATTCGACAGGTGAGCAAAATTTGTCATTATATCGACTAATATTGATGCTCTTTTCTATTTTTACATAAACGCGATTTTTGATGACTGACAACTTGGTGTTTTGGTTTTTACGAGCTCGTAAAGTGCATAAAGATACGTAGAATCTGTATTAGTCATATTGATAGGCAGTATTGAAATTATTAGAGAAGCCAGATGCTAGAACGTTGGCACAACTAGGTTTACGAGAGTCTGTTGAACGTACCACGTATGTGGCACCCGGTGACAACAACTCCCTGATAAAATGTGTATAGAATAAACGGAGTACTGAGAAATGTGCCACGACACCTGTTACATACACCGGACAACGCTACGTTTCTCGGAATATTAAGAATTATAAAAAATACTTTTTGTCCAGTTGTATAAAAGGCACAACTATTTTGGACAATGGTACATTTAATTTAGCATAAAAACAATCCCCTTTTAAAACTCTACTCAATTTTACAAGCAATACTGTGTAAAAAATACTTACTGTGTTTTGTGTAAGTATTTTGAATTGTTTTTGCTAGGATTTTCAATTTTAAAAAATAGAAGTAATTGTTTTGTAAAATTTTATGTTTTACAATAAGCGAAACAGAATTTAGAGGCAATTATATAATACTTCTGAGTGATAAAAATTTTAAATTAAAAATTAAAATTAAATTAAAATTAAATTAAAATTAAAATTATTATATAATTAAATATACAATTTTAATGACGTTTAGTGTGTTAGGGAAATTACTGTTTTATTTGTTTATTCTCAGTAGTTTTCAAGTTACTTATCATAAATGAATTGACCAATGACGCGTAATTTATGTCGAGTATTGGAAGGGAAGGGCGGAGCTTATCGAAACGTTTCCAATAGCTAAGTTACAGCGAAGATGAGATAGTGGGGACTCAGACCTTGCTACTGGTTGCGCTTCGATATGCTCCACCCATTCATTCCAATTTTTTGCGTAAGTGGTCGATTTTAACACTAAATAGCTCGAGAATTATTGAAAATAACGATAAAATAAATTAAAAAATAAAATAAATTAAAAAAATAAAATAAATTAAAAATAACGATAAATAAATGAAACAAGTCTTTCCTAGGAGGAAGCAAAAAGACTTATTATATAAGTTGTCGAATTTATCATTCGGTTTCAAAATTATTATAAAAAGTCTTACTGTTTTGATTTTTAAAAATCCTTAATGGACTGCGGGATTAATCTGAACAAATAAACAAACAAACAGTAATTTAATTATAAGCAACCAGTGAATAATTAAATGAATAAAAGTCATGTTAATAATTAATAAATTATTGATAAAAAAAATTCGTAGAATATATAATTAACTCACCGTAAATGAATGCGAAAAAATAAGTAATTATTCATGCGTACTTATTGTGTTTGTTTATCACTGTTAGATAAAAGTTGTAAAAGAATTGAAAAGATTTTTAGAATTTGAAAGAAAATAATGTTATTACGTGGTGAAATAGAATGCAATAATTCAGCCTTTTTATTATCTACATAGAATTTTTAATTTGTTGGAAAAATTGACATAAACATTTTAATGTAATATTATTGAATTCTTAACTGCTTTAAACTTATTGTTTTAAATAAATTAATAAATAAAAAATAAAGTATTCTTCATTTTATGTCACAGTGTTAAACATTCTTGTTGCATGAAAGTTTGTTTTTGAAACGCTCAGAAACTCGAGGTGAGCCAGATAAGACTAGAATTATTTAAGTGCTTGAGCGGCAGTCAACTTTATCACGAACTGAAAATTACGTGGTAGTTAAAGCAGAATTAATATTTTGTAGTTTAAAAATTTTGCTTTTGAAAAATTTCGAACTACCTTTTACATCCAGTATTTCTATTGTTTAATAGCACTATTTATTTCGTTTTATTTATATTCCATGACTCTGATTTCTTTACGACTACGTTCTATTTTAATTCTTTTTCCTTTTTCTTTTACGATTTTTTTTTGCGATTTTTCAGAATTTTATGTACAAAATATTTAAAACGGACTTTCTGTGCGATTATTTTCTTTTATACACCAAAGGAAACTTTTTTGTAGAATATTGATTTTTAATATTAAATGTGACTTTGTTTTGCGATAAACATGCTATTGTTGTGATGTTTTTAATTTTAAATTTGCAAAGTCTGAGGTAGTCAATTAAAATTTGTTGATCAATTTTTTATTAATGCGAGATTACAGGATTATGGAGAGGTCTCACATATACTTAAATAGGTGTATTAACAACAAAGTCTTTACGTGCCTTTGTAAGTACATTCGACTCGACAAACTGGCACCTTTGAGCGCGATAAAACACGTCTCGACGAGCAATTTCCTGCGTCGTCTACGATGTCGCACCTATGTCGTCAAAATGAAAGGCTACTTCGTCAAATCTTGTTAAATTAATTAAAATTTGTTTCAAACTATTACCTTAATATGATCAAATCCTTTTATTCATGATGGACAGTTCATCTATTTTAGTAGCGCCATTTCTAGTCTTTACTTGTCTTCCAATGCAAATATTGAAATTTATAATTAAAACCAATTTATTAAATTATCTAATTGTTTTTTTCTTTTTCTGTTTCAGGTGAGTTCCAACTCTTTTATGGTTTAGTGTATATATAACTGTAATTAACATCAAATTGGTGAGTCCTTCATATTGGAATAATTTTTATTTTACAAAATCAGTATTGTAATTTTTCATTTGGGGCCAAAAACTTGACCCCTTCTTCCCCTTGAAGCGTAAATATGTGGATGGCCCCTTTACAAAATGAGTTGTGGTTTTTCATTTACGAAAAAAATTTTGAAATTTATCATTTACAAAATGAGTTTTGTAATTTTTCATTCACAGCCCTTTCTCAAAGTATTTTTTATAATAATTTTTTAGCGGAATACATGTTGCTATTTATTTATTTTTTAAAATCAAAAATCTATCATGGTGTTTTTATTGTACAATCACAGTTGCAATTAAAAAATATTTTGGCAAAATAAAAAATATTTTGGCAAAATTTACGTAATCGGTCAGAACTAACACTTTCGTTTGAATTAAAAATTACTTTTAAACTTGAAAAGCTTGTGATGAAAAGGTTCAAGTTATTTTGGATTGTTTTGTTTTCTTGTGTTTCTTCTTTGTTTTTCTTTCTTTCTTGCTGTAGTTATTTCTGTCACTTTTGACAGAGTTTTTATATCGTATCTTGTTAGTTTAACATTAGTCTGGCATCGGGCCAATTTATTTTTCCTCATTGACGTTTCTTGAGTTTTTTTTTATTGACTCCTTTTTTATTGAATGAGTATACAGTACGTTACGACTAGTGCCGAATATCGATGGAAAAATTTGCACAAATCTCACGTTGTAGGCTGTTTTACGATTCTTCACAAAATTACTTCCTTTATTGTTAATAGCTATTGGATTTTTTAATCTTAATTATCATACTGATTTTTTTATTTTTATCCTCGAGACCAGCTTTCAATTATAACATGCAATAACATATTAGGCGCGCGAATTTTGCTTTTTCTACTTACAGTAAAGGCCAGACAAAGCATGTAAACTAATACACTGTCTGACTAATATTATAAGTAGAAAATAAAAAGTTCGTGCACCTAACGGGACCCCTCAATAAAAGTATTTGAAAAGCTTTTTGAATATTTTTTTGTACAAATTTGAAATGCTTTTTGAATATTTTTTTGTATAAATTTGAGAAGCTTGTTGAATATTTTTTTATATAAATTTGAAATGCTTTTTGAATATTTTTTTGTGCAAATTTGAAATGGAAAAATGCGTCTATTTATTGAAGTTAATAGAAAATCAAAATAGATAAAATAAATTTCAGTGAGAAATTCAAAATGATATTTCAATTTCAATAAATAAAATCAATGAAATAAAAAAAAACAAAAAAGGACTTGAATTAAAACATCAACAAAAATTAATTAATGGAGAAAATACTTTATAAAGAGAAATAAAAATGAAGTTTAAAATAGTAAATTCGTTATTCGTGATGATTTTCGATTTTTGGCCCACTTTCAAAAATTGCCATTGTAATCCTATAGGATTAATGCGATTAGTTTGGTCTATTTTAAAAAATGTTGCCCTCGTGGCACGTGAAAAATCGAATGAACACACTATATAGTCTGATAACTTTGGCTGTGAATCAACTGAATAAAAGTTATAATAAAGCCTTTTTATTGCATGGATACAAGTTTTACATTGCAATCGTTCACTTGTTTATTGCATTGCAATTGTTGCTCCAGTAAATAAAATTATCCATTTCTCTTTAAAAATATGCTCTCAATCCGAGAGTAGAAACCATTTTTTTTCAAACTTTAAACAAAAACCGTTTTTGCAATTTAATTAAGCAGTTCATTGATTAAAAATACGTGCTGTTTCGTTTATTGTTATTCAATTTCTGTTCAATTTACAATTGTAAACATGTTTTTCAAAAAAATGGGGAAAAAATAGGAAATTTGATTAAACTACAAATATTTTTAACAAATATTTTATTTTGTAAAAATGTACAGTAGATTCCAGTGGACGAAGAAAAACGTTGCAAATTTCGGTATCATTTATGGCAAAGAAAAAAAATTTGTTTTTTGGATGTAATGATTTTGAGACGTGTTGTTGAAATTTAAAGAAACGTCTAGCACTTGAAGTGAAATAGAAAGTTTTATATGCTGACTTTTGATAAGCAAACAGAGGCAACGTGCATATCGCAAGTGCACACGTGCGAATCGCCTATTTATCTGACGGAAACTGTGACCATAATTTCGTTTCCATGGGAATTGTTTGGCAACAGGTGGGGAAAATTTCCGCACGTCGACCGCCAACCACTGCAACGGGATGCAGTTTTCCCTCTTTGACATAATTTCTCGCATTTTGACAAAACCATTTTATTCAGTAAAATAAAATCAGGATAAAAACGCTGCCAAGTTATTCAGTAAAATTCATTGTAATTCCAATAAAAGGTAAATTGAATTTTCACTTTTCAAAATTTTAAACTTTCAAAAATTTCACTTTTTAAAAGTTTCTTTGTTTGAAAATTCTCACTTTTAATGAGAAGATATTTTGTGCCCTTTTTAAATGAATTTTTAAATGAATCAGAATTTTCTACTTTTGTTCAGCACTAATGTAGAAGCATATTCTGGTCATTTACTAGAATTTTTGTTTTAACAAATTATCTGTTGGCATTTTCAATTTTATTGAATATGGTTTCTCATAAAATGAAATTATGGGTTATTGAGATGAAAGTACATTTTTGGAATATTCATTCATTTTTTGTCAAGTTGTAATTCTGTTCTTCATCTTAGAAGAATTTTTAATTTACCTTCCCCGACATAGTTACAGTTGATTGTCCTCGGATAATAAAAGGGATGCTTATATTGCTGCTTCACGGGGGTGCAACATTTTTAAACTAGCAGGGAACGTGGCGCTTTTTTTCCGTAGGAGGTGGTTCAAATTAATTTATTCGATATTGCTGTAATCAATTTGGTATTTATCTCTTAAGCTGGTAAATTGAGTTTGCATTTAGAATGCTACATTGTGTTGCGTATATAATTAAGTACACGTTATGTAATCAATAAACGCAACGACATATATGTATTCATGTAATTTTAATAGTATTAGTTACAAGACTCAATAGCAATAGTAATAATAATAATAACAATAGTTACAATACTCAATAGTAGTAATAATAATAAAATAATAATAATAATAACAATAGTTACAATACTCAATAGTAGTAATAATAATAAAATAATAATAATAATAATAATAATAATAACAATAGTTACAATACTCAATAGTAATAATAATAAAGATAATATATATAACAATGTTTATAATTACTTATGCTCTCATCGTTTACCTTTTTTTATCTTGTTTTTTTTCTATTATTACAGTCGACTCTATGAATAGTACCGCAGATTTTCAAGCCGATAAATTTTTTCTCGAAAACGTGTCTCGCTCTAGCCACTGAAAAAAATGTATTCTAATTTTAAGGATATATTCTTGGCGCGTATTTAAGAATATTTCCCATGCAATTTATTCTTAAATTTAGAATAAAATATACTTAAAATGAGAATATATCCTTATTTTAAGAATATATTCTCAATACCTAAGAAATAGGTTGATAATGCTCAAGTTGAAATCCCAATAAGTGGCACTATTCATGGTGGCACTATTCATAGTGGCACTATTCATAGAGTTGACTGTATTTCATATTTTTTTTAGTAATGATGATTCTAATTGCTTTTCTATGATTACTTATTTATGGTGATACATGGTTACATGGTTACATGCGGTTTACATAGTTTATATGGTTGCATGGTTCATATGGTTACATGGTGATACTATTTCATAGTTGCTTTCTTTTATTCTTATTTCCAAAAATATGCTTTTCGCTTTTAAATTTCGAGCATATATTGAAGACTTATTTTTTGATTACGTTTCATATCAGCCGGTGCGAAATAATTCTTGAGACGTCCTGGGGTAAAGAGGTTAATAATTTATGATGACAATACACATGCCGTGGATATTGGTCTATAAAAGCGCCACCCGTTGTTATGGTTTTCCTATTTTACAACAGCGAGAACCCTCTTTTTATGGTATCATGTTTCGGTTTTCCAATAAGAATTCGTTGGCAAATATCTCTTTCGTTATAGCACTTTTTTGCTCCCTTTTTCTCTTTTAAAAAAGGACTATATACTACATTAGCGCAATTAAGGGATCGTTATTCACTTTTAATCACTTGAGGGTTCACATACTTGCGATAACTCACAAAATTTAAGTGTCGTTGTAACTATAATGCATTCCGAAGAAGCGATAGACGAATCTAATTTAAACTTGGTTTAAATGACGCCTTTAAGCTCCATCCACAGTACCTCCTTTAATATCGACATTTTATTATTAGCTCAATATTATTTACTTGGTTAATTAACACTAAAGTTTGCTTTCAATTATGTTTGTAATCATGCAAATTATTGCAATATTGACAAATGTAAACTGTCGTATATTATTGTTGTTCAGTGTACTATTATTGTTTTGGTTATTATTATCGTTACTTCTTTTTGCAGAGTTCTGAACTTGTTTTCTTTTTACAAATTTGTGTAGTTGTGATTCATTTTTTGATATAGTTCGTTTGAAAAAAAGAGAATTTTTGGTTCTGATTACTGTAGAATCAGCTTAATGTAATTTTCTTGGTAAAGACGTAAATCTCAACGAATACTATAGTCGCGAAAACAGACATGCTCGAACGCTTACATTCACGAGCGTTCCTGATTTTAGTATCCCGGAAGAACTTTATTGAATCAGACATTTATTGACTTTTTTCTTTTTATTATGAAAAAATCTAAATTTCTCGACCTAATTTTAGTAAATCGTAATCAACAAGCAGATTTACAACGCCATGTGTCTTAATTAAAACGACAATTGAGCCTAATTTTGTAAATTTAAAACTGTATCTCTTGTTTTTTTATTTTTCTTTTATTTTCTCTTTTTTTCTTTTGCTATTTGTATTTTTTTTGCGTTTTGTATTTTTCTTTAGTGTTTTCTATTTTTCTTTTGTTTTTTGTATTTTTCTTTAGTGTTTTGTATTTCTCCTTAGTTTTTTGTATTTTTTTTTTGTATTTTTTGTATTTTTCGTTTGCTTTTTGTATTTTTCTTTTGTTTTTTCTTATACAGTTTTGTTTCTTTTACCTCACATTTGAAAATGTCTTTTTCTTTTGTTTTTTCCCTTTCCCTCTTTTTGTCTCTCTTTTGTTCTTCTCTTTCTTTAACAACACATTGTCTAAAATTACGCCACTTTTAGGACTCGTAATTAATCCAGGTTTATTGTCAGCTCGTACAAATTCTGATTTACAGTTAGTATTACATTGCTACCTCTCATATAAGGTAGTGCCGTGAAATTGACCATATCACCTAAAACGACGCTTTTCGACCTTTTAATCTTTACGAGATTTTGACCCTGATTCGCAAAATGTGTATTTATTTTGCCTTCTAGGAACTATTTTTTTTATATGATTAGGAATTTAAAAAGTTTCTCTTTTAAAGTGTCGTTAAAACAATATTTGTTTTTAATTAAAATTGCATTATTTAAAAATACGAACATTAAAGGAGAAGTGAGGGTTAGGTTTTCATAAATTAGGGATATTTTACTTAATCCTGTTAATTAACTAATCTTGCTGTAACGTCGTTGTTAAAGCTACTTTACTGCAGCTGAGTTTATGAAGGTTATTAATTAATTTCTACTTGTTCCATGCAACGCTCCACCAATCGCTGTAAGCGATGAGCAAAATAATTGTGCTCTGAACAGTATCATCTCTTTATGTTTAATTAATTAATTTACAACATCTACCCCATCAAGTTTGTAAAATTTCCTTTGATGTGAGTATCCTCTTGGGATTTTGCATCTTAGACGTAAATATCATAGCTTGTTATAACAATAGTTAATTAGAGTAATCATAATATTAATAATAACAAGAACAATAGGAAATAATATGAATAATAATAATGTTAATAATAAAAATAACAACAATAGAAAATAATATCAATAATAATAATGTTAGTAATAAAAATAACAACAATAGAAAATAATATGAAAAATAATAATATCAATAATAGTAATAAATAACAATAGCAGAGCAAAAATAATAAATTAATGAAAGAAATAAGTTAAAGACAAGGCTGAGTGAAAATAGTATTTTCTAATGACTGATTCTCTGAAATACCGACTTTAAGGTATGTCCTTGATTTAAGGAGCGGAAGAAGCTGAAAGGCAACTTTAATAGCAAAAGAAAGCGATAAATATTTCCAAGGAATATATTCCTTTTTTTCTGGGTGGAAAAAAGAAAGGCTTTTTAAAGGATTGCGCGAACAGAGTAAGAATCGAGCCCACTTCCGGTAACTGAAAGCTAGAAGGACTTTAGATGTCGTAAAAGAAGTGAAAAGAAACGTAGAAGACAAATAGCGAGGCCATTTTACATTTTGCTAAAAGCCCTCCTTTGCTCGTCCCCCACTCTCTTTCATTTCTATCAAGGTGACAGTTTTCGCTCGTCCTTTCGTAATTACTTCAATCGCAATTCATCCGACATGCTTGCCTGCCCCCCGACGCCCTTGTCCTCTTAGCATTTTCCTCTTTCCGTCCCCTGTTGTAACTGTACTTTCGGGATTAAGTGATTGCAAACCCGGACGGATGTATTATCTCCACCACTCTCGGTGAACAGCAAAGGACTAGCAATTATTCTTAATTAACGCTATTCATTAAATGTTGCCGTTACCATAAATCTCTACACGTATATGGACTGCAGATTAATCCTTCCAGTCATATTAATCGTTAAATTCTATAGATTTTTAAATTTCTAGAAAATTTACAATTCTATGGAATATAACAATTGGTATACCAATCTGAGTCTTGTTTTCAAACAAGATAAATTACATTAAAGCAGTTGAATTAAATGTTGAACAATTTGAATCATTTAGAGTCGTAAATGTAAAAATTTGGGAGTAAATGAAAGCCTTTTCTATGAAACACCAATTGTATTTAAAATTGAGAAAAAAGTAAATAGCAATTGTATTTAAAATTGAAAGAAAAGTAAATAGTAATTGTATTTAAAATTGATAAAAATAATTTTTTTCGATTTTTGGAAGGATAGAAATTTAAAATTGAAAGAAAAGTAAATAGTAATTGTATTTAAAATTAATAAAATAATTTTTTTTCGATTTTTGGAAGGATAGAAATTTAAAATTAAAAGAAAAGTAAATAGCAATTGTATTTAAAATTGAAAGAAAAGTAAATCGCATTTTTATTTTTTACAAACAATGGATCAGCCAATAGAATTTAATTGCCATGTTTCTTAAAATATTGTGCATTAAATTTAATTGCATAATTCAATAAATGAAAAACTATTAGATCAAAAAGGTATTCTATTAAAATTGGATCCTCCAGGTCTTTTTTTTAATTAGTTGATTGATTTGATTAGTTTATATTTTCGTAACTCTGAGTATAAAGAATTATAATGAATTTTGGATAATCCGATAGAGTTGAAGTGACAATTTTAATCATTTAAATTGTCTTGAAGAGTCTAAAGTGAATTCAGTCTTAAGTAATTAAAAGTAAATTTAAGTAAACTTGAGTAAAGTCAACTGCATAATCACTAATTTAGATTTCTAAAGTTTCTTGCTATCAGAAATTTCAATTGTTTTCAGTCTTACTATTTTGATCATTTGATTCTCTTAGGGTCCGTTCACAAACTACGTAGCCCATTTTTTTGGAAATTTAACTCACTCGAAAGTATCAACTTGATACCAAAAAGTATCAATTTGATCACAAAATCTTCATCAATTTGATACTTTTGATATTAATTTGATACTTTTGATATCAATTTGATACTTTTGATATCAATTTGATACTTAGAAATAAACTGTGTTTAAAAGATTGATGTCAAAATGACCCTTTAAAATTGCAAACTAATGCCATAAAAATACCAGAATGAAATGAACCTTTAAAATTCAGAGCGACAAGATTTTCCGAAATTGCAGGATAAAGGGAAGGCAAGTTTGAAAATGAGCCAAATTGTGTATTTGAATAAAATTCGTACAAAAAAAAGAGAGAAAATTTCTATAGACTATTTCATTGCCGATACAGAAAATGTCAGTCCCTTGTAGAAGTCATGGTAAATTAAAAAAAAATCGTGATCAACATTCGCTACACGTCGTACCATCAAGCAATATATAACGATGAATTCGAATGCGGGCGAGGCTGGTTTGTGAAATAATAGTGGGTGTACGCACGACCGCGTTCAACCTGCCGGCAAAAAACAACCCCAATTGGTTATTTTACTATCGGTACCAATGGCCGCGGTATGCTAGCTCGCGTTCAAATAATTGGGCAGCAAACGCACCACTGCCCCAAGCATAATTCGCGTGAAGAGAATTTCTATCGAGTTGCTGAGGTTTGATTTAGAAAATTATTTGAGAAAAAGAGGAAAAAAGGGAACATTTTATTTCAAGTTCTACTGGCGAATTCACTTTTCTCGTTCATTCATAAAAAAGGTGATCCCGGTGCATGAACGTTCTCTGAACATGGAAGTAGTTATTAATGAATGTGTGCAAATTTTTAATCATTGAATTAGCGTTTTGGATATTTTAAATCTTAGAATAGTATCCCAAATTAAGTTATGTATTATTATCTTTATTGATATTATTATTATTGATATTATTATTGATATTATTATTGATATTATTATTATTATTGACATTATTATTATTGATATTATTATTATTGATACAATTATTATTATTGATATTATTACAATTATTATTATTAATATATTAATATTCCAAACAAATTACTTAGATTTCAGTAATATGATTGGAATTGGTACAAGGGAGCTTAAATAAAAATCTTTAGTGTTTGCCTGGAAGTGTTTGGAGAACGAATACAACGCGGATTATGGGTACCCTCCTTTTATTGAGTCTGGTGGGATGCTGCTTGTCGCGGAAGTGGGGATTGCGCTCTGATTGGTTTAAACGCAAGAGGAAGTGGAAGCGTGTGCTCGCGCATCATTTAATCTACTCAAACCCTCTCCCTACAGCTCAAGATTCCTATATAAAAAATTTGTCTTCAGTTGGACTGTTTAGATTCCTCAAAGTTATTACAAGATGATCACATCGTAATCTGCTTTTGTACGTTAAGTGTTCTATTAAATTATTGAATTCAACGATCACACCGATACATTAAATGAACTATACTTTGCACATTTATTTTATTTTATTAATTTTAAAGTTCCTAGTGCTAAACAGCAACATTCAGGATTATTTTGCTTCCTCATAGCATTGTTTATTCCTCATAGCTTTGTTTATTAAAATAATAGCGTTAATATATATATTTTTTTAATATAGGTATTTAAAATTTTTAAAATTAAATTTCAACTTTGTAAAAAAAAGGAGAAAGATAAAAGTAAATGAACATAAAAATAATAATTTCAACTCGCGAAAAAATGAAATTAATTTTCTTTGATCGTGATTTTAATGTACCACTTTTGTTTTATTGTTTTACTCGGTGTTTTCTCGGTTCGTTTATCAGGTATATTGGTAACATTAACTCGGAAAAGTCAAATTATTCCAATCGATATTGCACAACTGAAAATTAAATATTTATTGACACATTTATTTTCCGCTTAAGTGTGTACTGTACTTTTCCCCCAGGAGAGAGAGGTAAATTTTCCCTCTTTCTTGTTTTTGTGTTTGCCAGGTGTACTCTCACCTTTTCTCTCCACGGCTTCCTTCTTTTTAATCTTCCTGTACACTTCTTTTTTTTTCTTTTTGTTTTTTTGCAAGAGACGACTCAGCCGAGCTGCCCGACCACAAACGATTTCCGTGCGATTCGTAGCCGTGTGCAAAATGCAAAAATGAAGCAGAGAACGTTGGGGAGGCAATCATCATTACTTAGCGCACTTTCCCTTCAGCTTTGTCTCACATTCCGTAGTCACTCCTCCCACTACTTGCGGTATGCATTTCTCCATTTTCCTTTCCCCTTTTTAGCGGCTTTATTCAACTTTTTCTCTTGCCAAGAACCTTTCGTCTTTGCTCTACGTCATTCTATTTTTTTTCACAACCTTCGCGTGCAACTCGGACTGTTTTTTCGTTTGCCGCAACAAACATAGAGGTCTTTTTCACATCCCTCATATAGCATACGTGTCTCATGGTTTTTTTTTTTGTTAATTCGTTGTGATTTGTTTCTTACGCTTTTTTTTATTTGGCAAAATTTTGGATACGTTTGGCAAATTTTGATCGTTAAGAATTCTATAGAATTAAGTAAAGTTAAGAATTAAGTATAAAGTTAAGAATTAAGCAAAGTTAAAAATTAAGTAAAGTTAAGAATTATAAGCAAAGTTAAAAATTAAGTAAAGTTAAGAATTAAGTAAAGTTAAGGATTAAGCAAAGTTAAGAATTTAGTTACGAACCTACTCTCTAAAACTGAATCAGTGAAAAACGACAGATTTTCAGTGGCCCACTTCTCGCGATTTCAATCTGTGAATTTCGATTGGTAATCAGTTAAAACTGACTGAAATTTCAATCATTTTTCATTGATA
>WNHD01001544.1:0-30410 GCA_011057455.1 Ganaspis sp. Gsp50 | reverse complement strand
TTACAGTGCTTCTTTTTTCTGGAATGCAAATGTATAAAAATTGGCTCTCATCTACTCAATTGCACACAGTTCTAGGGGGTTACATAGGTTCCTTAGTTTTTATTTTCTTACTGACTGCACTGGGAAATTTGGAAACAATAATGTTTGGTAAATCTTTCCAAATGAAACTCTTTCCCGAAGGTTTGTATGTTTTTAAGTAACAAAGAAAACTGATTTATTGTGTACAGTTTCTATATTCTTTTCACAAAAACAATCTTTAAATCATAATAATTTTGTAATTAATAATCCGCTTTTATAAAAAGAAAAGTTTTTAATTGAATATTAAAAAATGAGATTAACAGTATTAAAATTCTATTATGTTACATTTTATCTTGTTGCTTTTTAAAAAAGAAACTTTTTTACAGTTTTCATTTCTTTGATCACATCTCTAATTGCATCAGGATTAGTACACAGAGTGTCGACAACAACTTGTTTCATATTTTCCATGGTAGCTCTTTACTACATTAATCGGCTTTCTCAACAAACCTACTCGACGACTTCTACAGTTCCTGTACAGGGAAAAAAGAAGAAATGAATTGTAAATTTAAAAATATACTACAGGTAATATTCTGCTTTTTAAAAAGAAAAACTAATCGATTGTTTTATTAAAAAAGCAACAATTTTTAATTTAAAGAAATGTTAATGAATGTGAAAACTGGTATTAATTGTAATTTCAAATTAGTATTAAGTAACATTAAGTGGCAAATACTGATGTACAATAATATATTTTACTCCTTGAAAAATATAATTTGTTCCAGAAGGACTGAATATTAAAGACATCATATATTTAAAAGACAAACTACAATTTTTCGGGATACCGATTCTTGGTTTTTTAAGTTTATCTGCTTCCTCTTTATCACTAAAATATTGCGTCGGATTTTGGGGCCTGGAAATTTAAAATTGCAGTGGTAAATTTTTCTAATTCTAAAAATAAATTTAAACCAATTTTTACAAATTGTAAAGATAAATTTAAATTAATTTGGTCGTAGAAAAAATCTATTTTAGTTTTCCTTATTTTATCATTTCCTTGTATTGTTTTTTAAACTTTGCTCAAGTTTTTCTAATCCCATTATTTAAATTTGGTTACAAAAAGAAACAATATATTATTGAATTTTGCAACTAACTAGTTTCAATATTCCATTTGGATTGAATAATTTTATTTATTATAAATGTGTATATTTACTATTTTTAAAAGACTGCAAGAAATCTTAATTTCATATAAAGTCAAAACTTTTCATCTTCACCTAAATTTATAAAATTATGTTAAACTTGTAAAAAATTTATTAATTCTGAACATTAATATTGTATTTAAATTTATAAATTATAGTTTGTTATTAGATTACCTCATAAAAATACAAATCAAATAAATTTTTGCAGTAACCTAAAATTGTCTACTTAACATTTTAGTGTCTAATTTTTAGTGTTATTCTCAGTTTGTTTTCTTCTACAATTGATTGTTTGATATACAAGATTTTGTATAAATTAAGTTTTCCATTTGTTTATAAACATTTTCGTTTCTAACACTTTTTATGGTAAGCTTTTAGGTTTTTTTTCCCGGTAGACATTTAAATTGATAGAGCAATGAGACAGCGCCCTCGTATAGTTTCTCTGTAGTTTACGCTGTTTACGTGAACGTCCTTGGCTTCGTTCATATATAATTTTTTACTTGCCAAAAAGAAATTCGTAATTAAAGACCTGGAAACTAAATACAAGATCAAGATCTAGCGTGGCTCCATTGATTAGACATTTTTGTTTTGTACATTTTTCCTGTAACCTGTAATCTGCATATCAACAGTCTCCACCATGCTCACGGTAATTCTTCTACTTTTGATTATTATTAACAATAACAGATCAAAATGATAATATATATATATATCTCTCAATTAGTGACACTTTTAAGACTGTTTTTTTTTAATTTACAGTCAACAATTAGAGCGATTGCTCGACGATCATTCTCCACGTCAAAATGTTCTGCTGCACAATCAGTAAGTTTACCATTTTTCTTCTGTTTTATCCTATAAATCAGAGGTATTGTAATTTAATAATATTTTCATGCAATTTTATTCGTAAATTTAAAGTTGAGATTAAGAAAATCCATGTAAAAATTGATTTTTAAAGTGTTTGAAAGTATTTATATTTTGAACATAACCTAACTTTCGAAATACTTATTTTCTGTCTGACGTCTGTTAGATAAGCATGATTTTCTGTATGATTATATTATCTAATGCAGTAAATTATGCTCTCATTACTTAGTGAAACATTTAGAATTTTTAATACTCTTGAAGTTAAGAAACTTTGAAGTCTATTTGAAGGACGTAGAAGGTCAATTCATTTGTTTCTTAATTTAATAGTTAATTTGCATTCTTGTGAATTTTTAATTTTAATATCAAGGACGTGATATTGTTTCGTAACAATGTAATATTTCGAAAATGTGTTGACAAATGAGATGTTTTTGAAGTTCTCGTGAATGCAATTTGTTTTTCAATTTTGTTTGCAAATTACTTTTGTATCTGCAAGTTGAACAAAAATGTATGCTTACATTTATTTTTTGTTTAATTATATTTATGTTTATCTGTATTTATTATTTTCGTTTCATTTGTATTTATTGTTCTTGTTTCATTTGTATTTATTGTTTCTTCACTTATATTTATTATTCGTTAAATTATATTTTTCTGTTTATTTGTCTGGTGATAAAAATTGTCATTGCAATTGTTTATCATATGCTTATTTATATTGATTAATTATACATTTAAACATATAAATACTTTTTAATTACAATATTAAAGTAAAAAATTAATTACTTATTAAAACGAAAATAAGATAATTGAGAAGTTCGTATTTTTAATGTTCCTAAAAATATTTAAATAAATAATAAATTTGCGGATAAATTTTCGATAGTTAGTGCAATTTTATTTATTTTGATAATTTATTATTTTATTCATTATATTTATTTTATTTTCAGTTTAGAAGAGGAGATAAAAAGATATTATAAGCTCGTTTATTTTCAATTTGGAAGAGGAGATAAAAATATATAAGCTCGTTTATTTTCTTACATTATAGTTTAGTTATTTTTTAAAGTTTATTTTTGTATGATTATAATTTTAAATAATTATAAATAAAATATTAAAATCATTTTGAGTTAGTATTTAATAAAAGACGACAATGATCTTTTAAATGTTATCGCTTGAATTCTGATTTAATAATTGAGTAGACACGTCAACAATATTTTAAATTTGAATACAATCATGTTTCATATAATAAATTTCAGATAATTGAGTAAATAAATAAATAATTTTGAATTCTGGATTAAATAAAAACGTAATTTTAAATTATAGTTTAGAATATTGTTGATGTTTTTTTGCATTAATTTTGCTAAAAAATACTGTAAATTAAATTACTTACATTAAATTGTGTTTCCTTAGGTCACAGTGCGAGAAGCATTGAATGCAGCCATGGACGAGGAGATTGCACGAGATGACCGCGTATTTCTTCTTGGAGAGGAAGTCGCTCTTTACGACGGCGCTTACAAAGTTTCCAGGGGTCTTTGGAAAAAATACGGCGATGGTCGAATTTACGATACTCCTATAACCGAGTCTGGATTTGCTGGTCTCGCAGTTGGAGCTGCAATGGTAACTATTTTTAAATTTACTTTAAATTTTTATTTTATACTTTACTTACTTTTACTTTTTACTAACTTTATAATTTTACAGGCAGGACTGCGACCGATCTGCGAATTCATGACCTTCAACTTCTCCATGCAAGCAATAGATCAAGTTATTAATTCAGCAGCAAAAACATTGTACATGTCTGCGGGTTTGGTTAATGTACCGATAGTATTCCGAGGACCGAATGGAGCATCTGCTGGAGTAGGTGCACAACATTCACAATGTTTTGGAGCTTGGTACAGTCACTGTCCCGGCTTAAAAGTCGTTTCACCTTACTCAAGTGAAGATGCTAAAGGACTTTTAAAATCTGCGATTCGAGATCCCGATCCTGTTGTAGTGTTAGAAAACGAAATTATGTATGGTTATCAATTTAATATGTCAGACGAAGCAATGTCCAAAGAGTTTTTAGTTCCCATTGGAAAGGCCAAAATTGAACGTCCAGGAAAACACATCACTATCGTTGCACATTCCAGAGCATGTGAATCGGCTCTTCAGGCTTGTGAAGAACTTGCTGGACAAGGAATTGAAGCTGAGATGATTAATCTTCGATCACTCAGGCCTTTAGATATCAACACGATTGTAAAATCTGTTGCTAAAACTAATCATTGCATCACAGTCGAGCATGGCTGGCCCCATTGTGGCATTGGTTCTGAAATTGCAGCCAGAATTATGGAGAGTAAGTAATTTTTAGTTTGGTTTCTTTGTTACGTTTTAGATGCATTAAAATTATTGTTTTAAGTAAAACTAGAAATTTGTTGTAATCGTACAGTCAACATGAAGTTTAAAGATCTTAAGTATCGATGATGAAGATTTTGGATTTTAATTCTTGGTTAAAGACACTTAAAGAATTTAGAAAAATAAATAAAATTAATAATTAAAAAGTATAAAGGATTTTAAAGAACGTATAATATTGAATAATATTTTTAGGTGAAGCCTTCTATCATCTTGATGCACCAGTGATTAGAGTTACTGGAGTCGACGCTCCTATGCCATATGCCAAATCTTTGGAAGATACAATGATTTGTCGAAAGGATGACGTAGTATTGACAGTGAAAAAAGTTTTGGGAGTAGCTAAGTAGTAAGATTGTGCAAATTTAGATACATTTCCCTCAGCTCTTTTTCGTTTTGAATCTTCGAAACTTTCCTCCGTCTTTATGCTTTCTATTTATTGAAAGTTAGTACAAAATGGACAACTCGAAAGTACATTAGTTACAATTTAAAAGAGTCCATAGGTAATAGCTTCTTATATTTCTTGCAACGTTGGTTTCTAAGTTCAACGCTCTTGGTGGTTATTTTTGTTTGCTTCAAGAGAGACCTTTTTATGTGCTTAAAAAGAATATCTTCTTTCTTCAAAATTAAATTTTTGGTCTTTTTCTAAAGGAAAGTTTAAAAATAAATTTAAAAAACACTACCCCTTTGAGTAAAATTATCAATTTTTCAAAAGATGTGTTTCAATGTTAATTATTTCTTGTTGTTTAAAATATATTGTTCTTGTAGATAAGAAAATTTTAAAGTTACACATTTTTGAAAAATAGATGATTTTTATATTAATTGCAAATTGAATACGTTGCGAAAATATTAAAATGCCAAATTTTAAATCACTACGAGACAAATTCATGTACATTGTGATCGTTTATTGACATGGAAGTTACATATATTCTCTCTTTAACATTTTTGCTTCAAATCTCAATTGAAGTTGAACATTTTCCACTTGTAAGGAACGAAATGATTAGACATTCAATTGACAATGTCAAAGAATCAGTTTTATGAAGAATTGGCATAACAATGAGCACTATTTTGTGCTACATTTGTTTATAAATTATTTATTACAGAAAATCAATAAATTGTAACATACAATAAAATATTTTGTCTTATTTTAATTCAGGGTGGGCTCCTTCTGAAAATAATAGTCAGGCATGATACATGCGTAATAAACAACAGGTAACAACTTTCATGTAACGCTCAAATGCATCTCGAAGTTCGTTCTCCCTAAAAGAAAATTAATTTATTAATATAATATCCTTTAAATTAAAAACAGTACTTTTTTTGCTAATTTTTTTATTTTCAAAAATTATTTACTGGTGAAGCAAACATTTTACCTTAGAACGTCCATGTCAAGGGCACACTGGGTGTAAGCTGTTAAAAAATTTCGAAGATCCGAATGTGTCCAATTAACTTGTCGCCATGGCTCTATACATCGTTCTACTAACTCCAGGAAGAAAAATCGTAGCTCTCGAGAACGGTGTAGATTACATCCAATTCCCAGAATTGCTCTTGAATATGAACGAAAATTCGTCTCTAATTCTTGGTAAGATCGCTCCAATAAAGTAGGCTTCAATTTAATACACACCAAACTACAAAAATTAGAGATTTATAAATCTAATTTTTCCTTATAAACTAATTTTTATATAAATTTCTGCAATTTAAATTTTATACAATTGGTGTGCCGCTCTTACTGTTTATGGTGTTTTTCATTTTCCAACAATACTCTGCATTCAGGCAGCTCTAAAAGAAACTCTTTATCTAAATCTGTATCAAAATATTCAGAACCGGTGAAACGATAAGTCCAAGACGACATCATACTGTAGGCACAGTGGTATATATCTGCAAATGTGAGAAACTGAAGCTTTCGTTTACTCATTTCAAATCGAAGACAAGCTATAAACACCACCGCCGCATACCGTCTGCATAAGAATAAACATTCTTTTTACAACATCCAAATTCATATAAAATACAAAACAAAAGAGTAACTTACTTTGCAAGTTCATCAGGAAATAGAAAATTCTGTTTTATATTAGCAATCAGAGATCCTGACACATCTTCAACAGCTTTGAAAACTCTTTTGACATTATCGTATTGTCTCCGACAACTTTTTACAGTAATACCAGTTTTTTCTGCTACTTCGTCCATTTCTTTTCTACTTTTAGATGTCAACTTTTTACCTAAAAGTTCTCTAATCACATTGTCGTTGAGTTCATAATACCTAAAACCAAGTTGAATTTTAATATTTGCGAAATTTATATTATTCTCTACGACGTTACTCAGAAAATTTAAGGTCTTTGAATATTTTTTTGATATAAATTCAATGACCAAATGATTAATAATCAAAATATTCAGCTGGAAAAAATATTTTCATCCAAACCAATTTTAAAACTTCCATAAAGATGAAATTTTTTGATAATTTGTACATTTCATTGTCTGTCATTCTTTATCTGTTTTTGATAAACTACAGTAACTATTTTGGGTTTGTCTCTAAGCGTTTAAAACTAAACGTTAAAAAAGAAATACATTAATTATGTATACATTACATTTCGATAAGCATTTGACTAGTTTGAGGTTCAATTTGAAATGCAAGTTGTTCACTTGCAAGTTTAGTCGGAGTCTGAAGTAATCGCTCTAGAAGCGAGTAAGTACGATAGTGATCTAATACATCTGAGGCAAGAAGTTCAATTGGGGCATTTGTTTGTTGGCATACTCCTCTCTGTTGCAAAATATTCACCGCGTCACTAGCTGTTAACAAATTAACAATGTTTAGTATCAAATTTCAAACTTAACGTCCAAAAAGTATCAAAAATCAAACAAATTTATACATGATTTAGTTCACAAAAATAACCACTTAATCATCAATTTTACTGCTCATAAACAAACAAAACAATCATAAAAACAATATTTAATTATATCTTTTTATGACTGAATTTTGGCTACGGAATATGCAGGTTTATTCCTTTGTTTCATATGGTTAGTAATATTTTTAAACAAAACAAAGGAAGAAGTTAAGGAAGTGTTGTAAGTAGAAATTTAAAAACTAAAAAATAGTGGACTTCAGTTATTGAAAAAAATACTTCATTAGATAAAATATAAATACAACTCACATGAATAGCCATCAACCCAAAGTTGATAAATTTCTGGATCAACTAGAGTGTAATTGCTAACAAATACGTCAACCTCAGAGAGCATGATTGAGGTTATATTCCTTGCACTTCCATCAATATTATTTCAGTTTCATACAAATCTGGTCTAATTTAGTAAATCATTTAGTTTGACTAAATTTGGCGTAAAGAATTTTAATTATGTGCTATATTGGCAAGGTGACAATAACAATTGGCACTATTAACAAATTTTCTGTTATTGTATGTTATTTACATTGATTTAGCAGACGACAAAATGCTATAGAATCAATGCGCGAGCGCATTTCGTATTATCCTAAAATTGGTTTATTTTTAATTTTCCCCTCAATTTTTTATATAAATAATCGATAATCGTATAAAATTAAAGACGTATCTATTATATTATGAATTTAATAATGTAAAAAACGATTTAGATTCCATTATTATTATACTTGCTTATATTACTTGAGACAATTTTCAAAAATTCAAATTATTTTAACGTTTACAACTAGCGCCACCACATTTTAGCGCGTTTTCGCAGCAAGAAGAACTCAAAAAATGATTCCTCTTTTTTATCTAATATCTTAAAAAAACGATTAATATACTCGACAAAAATACATTTAGTGGGTAGTTTACTTAATTTTGAATACTTGGAACTATGCGGTTTCATTGTCTTATATCGCTTTGCAAAATTTTCAGTGTTTCGTCAAAAGTTGGGTTATGTTACAATACTTTTGAGAATTTTACAGTTTTACAATAATTTCAGGCAAAATGATTAATTTTTCAGTAAATAATTGTTGCTAATTATTGCAGTGTTTTTAAAAAACATCAAACATTCTCATGAATTTGCGAAAATTTAAATTAGCACAGAATTCCCGACTGTCAATGCGTGCTTGAATTTACCTCGCATTGATTAAATAATAATTGATTTGTTTTATTACGGTTTAAAATTTAACATTTTAATTAAAACATTTTGTTTAGTCCACTTTAAATATAATACTTAATTCAATAGTTTCATTTTCAAAAAGGATAAATATTAAAATAAAGTTAAATAACAGACATTTAAACCAAAAGTGTGATAATGTTTGATATTGTAAATAAAAGTGAAAATAATCAAAAATTTAAAAAAAGTGATTCAGAATTGCAGTATCAAGAAAGAAAAACTTTTCAGGTAATGTATTTAAATCTTTTTTCTAATAGATGTTAGACATAATTTTATTGATATCCTTAAAATACCAAATATTATATAATATATATAATTTAGTTCTAAAATCTGTTTTTAAAATATATTCAATTAATTAAAGTAGCTTAAAAATTTTACAAAACTAATCTTAAAAAATAGTATATGATTTTTATGTGTTTAATATATAAATTTATAACGACAATGAAACAGAATATATATTTAATGATTAAAATGAATATTGTACATCTTTAATTATAATTTTTTTTGGAAAATCAGAAGAAGAAGGAAATTTATGATAATTTGCTTTTTAACATAACTTTTTGTGTGTTTATGATATAAAGAGCTTTTTTACTGAAAGGTCATATAAAGTTATATGCAACTACATGTTCTCTGATTACATTCCTGTCACAAGTGAAGCTTTTATCGTTGTTAATGCATTATTTACATTTTTCCATGGCAATCTTCATTGGACTTTGAAGCGAAATGTTGTGGCTTGTTAAATGCACTAATTGTACAAATAGATTGATAAACTAAAAATTTAACTGAAATTTGCTTATGAAGCACTCCATATCCATTTTAGATTCCTAATTTTATAAACAAATTTTATTTTATAAGCCTTATTTGTAAAATAATTTTAATGAGTTTCTCTCAAGTTTTATATGTTTAGTTTTTCATGCATGATTGTTTTTATTCTTGTATTTAAATTTGTTATTAGTCAACAGTGTTTAATCGATGATTAACAATGGTGAAGAGGAATTTTGTTTTGAAAAATAAATTAAGTACACAAAGAATTTTTAAATATTTTTTATGTGCAAAATATTCAATATTTCACAAATAAATATTTTTGAGTATATTTCACTCGAACGTACTTAATTATAATATTAATAGACATAAGTTAAAATTTAAATGACGTAAACGTCTACAATCCATTCTCCGTCAGAATTCGGTTCCATTCTTCTCGAAGAATTTTAAAAATGATAATTTTGTAAAATTATAACTTTATTTTACAATCATTTGAATAATTGTAAAAATAATAATGAATCATTTAAGTACTTGTTAAATAACAACAGCAGTTTCTTGAATAATTGATTTGTTTAATTGTTATTATTTCCAATTATTTAAATAATTGTATAGGTTTATCAGTGAATTAATTCAAATATAATAAACTGTTAACAAAGTACATATTAAAGTATTTTTACGTAGAAATTCCTGTAGGAAAACATTGTGTTTTTAACAAAATCGTATTAAAATAAATAAATCTCAATATTTATTAAAAATTCGCGGTTTCGTTGGCCGCAGGTCATTCGAACAATTAAATAGAAATTAATTCATTTATATAAGTATAATGAACTAAATAATTCCTAAGGAAATACTGCTTTGGTTTGAGGCATCATTTCGCATCAAATTTCTTTAATTTCTTTCAAGCAGTTATTATAAATTTATTATTTATTTATAAATCGTTTTTTATTTAGAATTCATTATAAACTTTTCAGTCTTGAAATATTGTAATATATAATCAAGATTATTACATCTGGGTAAAGTAAAAGCTTTTTCTTAATGATTTTAATTTATTTAGTGGATAAAATTAAGAATTTTAAAATTAATTTTGTGCGATATGACGACTCGATACGATTCTATTCGAAATTCCCAATCAATGGGAGAACTCTGGACGTTCATTTAATCCGCTATGAACTTTATAAAATAATTTAAATGAATTAGCGAGTTACATACATCCACATGCTTCCACGACCATATTAGGTAGTGTTTTTTGCGTTATGGTTTTATTTGAGTCAATGTATAATAATTGAATGGGCGAAAGTTGAGTCGGTGAACAACAAGGAACTATTTCATTCTTTCTCTGCATTACACTAAACCTCGTCAACAATTTCTGAAATTAAAAACCAATTAAACTAGAAAATTATTTCAATGCAATTTAAAATAATTAGAATGAAAATAAATATTAAAAGAAACTTGACAGGAAGCAAATTAAAATTATATCAGTAGTTTTAAAAATGAAAAACTAGATCTAAAGAAGTTTAATAAAATAAATGTTTAACAAAAGAAAAAATAGAAAAGAAAGAAAAGACAAAAAAAAGAGAAAAGAAAGAAAAGAAAAAAAAAGAGAAAAAAAAGACAAGAAAAAAGACAAGTAGCAATAAAGGAAAAAAATACTTTCTGTTCCAGAAAGCAAAAACAATTTTTTGAAATATCTATGAATGATTTTTGCTTAATATTGTAATTTTTACATTTGAAAGAGAATTTTTGGGTTATAAAAATTTAAATGACACGTACCCTGATGACATTGTTGTAAGGTGTTCCGCTCACTGTGAGAGATGCTGCTGATGAGCAAGAACCACGACAAAAGTAAGCGTGGTACCCACTGGGATGAAGGATCCAATCACTCCATCCGATATCTTCGAAACTAATGTACAACTCGTCCCTACAACATTCTTTCATTTCCGGTAGACAATTCGTGTTCCTTTTTGGTCTATTTTTCTGTGGTAGAGGCGACGTGTGAATGACGAGAAAGGGTTTCAAAGTCTGCTCGATAGAAACAGGAGCTACATTTCTCTCCATTTCGCACGTACTGCATTCTATTTGAATCGCATGATTCAACCACTGTCTTTCTACCCATTTCCTCACAGTGAAACTTACATCCGTTTTTACCCAGCCCTCTGAAAAAATATTTCAAACTTACTTTTACGAAAAATTTCACTCTAAAAATTTACTTTATTTTATGAAATATTATGTATCAGCAGAAAGATTCTATCCTAGAAATTCTAGAAATTAAATTCTAGATAGATACTATCTGGAAATTTTTTTAAATATGCATATAGAAAATACTTTTTTAATATAAAAAGAATCTTATACGCCCGAGAAGTCAATTTCACTTGCAAAACTTAATTTTTGGACCCGATATTTTGAATTTTGAAAAAAGACTTCTGATTTTTAATATCAGCAAACTCAAAAACCCCTGAGAAGTTATTTAATGGGATTATCTTCATTTTTATAGTTTTTCGCTTGGCACAAAAAGAATTTATTTTTATGGTGTTTTTAACCCTTGAAACTGTTTATGGGGACGTATTAAAAATACGTGTCTAATATTTTTCGATGTTTTAGATATTCCATAAGTTTCATTATGATCGGCATGTAACGTAGGTTTACTTGTAAGCTTTTTGGAGTGAGATTTGACTCAATTGAGAGTGGAAAATTCACTCTAAATCAGTGAGATTCCACTGCAAAAAATGTAGAATGTAAAGCAAACGATAGAAAGAACTTTCAACATTTGTTACAAAAAATGTTGACAAAACTTGATTAACAAAAATGCAAGAAAACATGAAAATTTTGCATTTAGAATTCGTATTTTATTTTTATTCAAATACATTTATTTTTTGTTTCCTCATAGAGAAGCATTGCTTTATTCATAATACACAATTTGTCTCTACTTCTGTAAAGCTATTTTTACATTCTAATTGCACGTTTTTCGAATTTTTACCAATTTTTTTAAATTTGCTTTTTGAAAATAAGGATCATGGATTGTCAGTTATTTGCGCATTTTTAAAAATTAAATTTTCACACATAGAGGTTTCGGTAGCATCTTTCCACTTGAAAATTTATTTAGCATATTTGGAAATTTTAAAAAAATACGTACTTTAATTGCTTTTAGTTATTTACATTTTATAATTTGAAGAATAACAGAAATGCTTCTCATTATGTTTCAGAATAACGTTTAAAAACCCAGAATCGCAAATTCAAAAAGATTTCTGAAGAAGGAAAATAAGAAAAAGAAGAGGAAAAAGAAGAAGAAGTTGAACAATAAACGGAGGTCCAACAATTCACACAAGTTTAACAACAATGGTGAGTCAATTCTTGTCCTAATCTCTGATGTTTTAAAATGGTGAGTTAATATTTTACTTTTACCTGACAATTTAAATTTGAAAAATATCTGTACAAAGATTGTAAAATGAGACAAATTTTAACTGATATTCGGTCAGAAGAAATCAATGAAAAATAATTAGCACGAAATCTGCGCTAAATTGTGAATAATGAAGTTACAAATTCGAAACAGTAGAATGTTTCGTTAAAAGGATGAAGCAACATTCTACATCCAGAGATAATGAAAAGAGGCTTATGTGATTTGAGTGTTTGAATAGAAACACGCCTATCTCATTAGGTAAATCGTACAAATCACAGCTGACATTCGCTGTGATTCGCAACTGAGGGCAATTCATTAGTGAGATTGAAACCAGGGCGGCATAGAGATCCGACTTTCAAAGAACGAACAACAGCACGCAGAAAATACTCAGGGTGCTTCGTTATCAGCGGACTCTGTTCCGTCCATGATTCATTCCTTAGAGATCAACTAACTTGCTCACCTAAAGAAATTTCTCTCATCACTCGAATTCACACGAGTTTTTATTAATACATTTATCTGTATCGTTTATTATTTGATTTTCAATTTTTTATTTCACTCTCAATTTATTCTTTCCTTCGCACTTGATTATTGTTGGTTCTCAGTTTATCATTTCGTTCGTGATTGATTATTTGGTTCCCAATTTATTATTTGGATTTATTATTCGGTTCATCTTCATTGTTCATTGTTTCGTTCTCAATTGGCTGTGCGTTCTTTCCAAAACTGAATAAGTGAAGTTTCACTTATTGAACTTTCGTTTCATTCAACTTTTATTTTTCTCAAAAAATTGATTTTTGTTTACATCAGAACATCATACATTTTTAGTGAAATTTCAATTTATTATTCGGTTTCCTCTATACTTTGTTTATTGATCGATTTTTCCTTTAATCCTCTTAAGCTTTAAGATTTTTATTTGGCTTCCAATTTTCTGTATAATTTCTATTTTATTATTTATTCTTAATTTATTATTTTACTCACATTCCCACACAGCACTTAAATTTGTATGAACATTGCCAACCTTTCCTCAAGTTTCGTCAAGTTTCAGCAAATTTTCTGCAAGTTTAAAAACTTGAGGAAACGTTAGCAATGCTGATACAAGTTTAGATGCTATGGGGGTTTTATGCAATGGTTTGACTGTCCGTACCTGAATTAGTAGGAAAACTAATTTTAAACAGTAACTGACTTCTTGCTTTAAATTAGTTAAATTTAACTAAATGAATTAGTTACATTTGCAATTCGACTGAAAGACATTTCAGTACGAAATTTATTTAAATCAATTGAAAAATTGAACAGTAATTTTTTTATACTGAGACTATTGGGATTTGTACTAAAATTTCAATATAGTCACATCTCAATTGCTTTATCAATGTATTAAAATTTAGTGACTATAATGAAGTTTAAAAAGTATATTCGAACTTTAATATAGTCACTATTAAATTCTAAACGTATTGATAAAACAATTGAAGATAGTCTACATTTATTTTCTGATGCAAATCCTGAATAGTCTCCCTTTAATAAGTGACAATTGAATTTCAATTATAGGGCCGTTCATAAACCACGTGGACAATTTTTTCATATAGATTTTGAACCCCCCTGCCCCCATTATGGACACAAAAATACATTGAATCGTGGACATTTTAAGTCTTTTTGAACCCCCCCCTCCCCCCTCCCTAGAGTGTCCACGTGGTATATGAACGGCCCCATTCATAATTTCAATAAATGTCTTTCTATGTAAGTTGTTTTAAATTTAACTTATAGTTTACAGTAAAATATCAGTTTTTGATTGAAATTAATTTTTCTTATTTCGATTTAAAGAGACATTGCATTATTAGAAGAACAATGCTTCCCTATGAGGAAGCAAAAAACAAAATTTTTTTCAAAATAAAAACGTCCCTCTCCTTGAGTCAAAATCTGGTTGCAGGAGAAAGCGTGTATAAGCTCAGAGGCAGTTATTGCACGCAGACCCTCAATTATAAATTTGCAGCGTTATAGGTTTTCAAAAATGTTACAGATTCTTTTAAAAGTTAAATTATTTGATTGTTTTGGTTAAATTGCATCGATTTATTGAGTTAAAAGTTATAAGTATTTAAATTATTGAGTCTACCTTCAATACTAGTTTCAAAAATAGCCATTATCGTATTTTTTTCGAAGCTACCGCCGTGGTCCCAGTGGTCCAATTCTGAAAGTACGAAGCTTTGATTGAAGTTGTCGTTAACATCCTGTTCTTTATAAAACCATAGCTCAGCTGACGTGACACTGACGAATTGCATTTCATTTGGCAAATAAAAGCTAAAACAAGCTGCTGGGTTGAACCCTGTCACATGATTTGATGTTTGTCGGCATTTGATTGAGTCTGCCTCCCCTGCAATATTAAAAGCAATCTATTACAAAATGGGAAATTAACTTATATGAATTATATGTAAATTTCATAATTTTCGGCGATAAAGAATATTTTTTTTAAATTGTTATAGAGAACTAAATTAACCTTACCATTATTCTAAGACCTTCGGTTCTTGAAGTTAATAGTTAAATATGTACTACTAAATGAACATCGTAATTAATTTTCATGAATATACGTCTAGACATACCTAGTTCGGAATTATTTCTCATATTAAGGTAGAAATACTTGTCTCGGATCCTAACGAACTAATTTCCAAGTTACTAAGGTAATAAAGTACCATAAACTTTAAAGAGATTCCGGCAAAAGAATTAAATTAAACTGTGTGATTATTAATTAAATCAGGATAATCAATTATAAATTAACGTATGTTATAAGTGAACTGTTATTGAGAATTTCAAATTAAATCAGTAACAAAGGTTTGCAATATTTTGTTAACAAGTATTACAGATCTAGTAAAAATTTTGTGTCTAATAATAATTCTAAATAAAATTTTGCAAATTATTTCTTAAATTCTTAAAATTATGCAATATTAAAGTTGCATAATGCTACAATCCGGGAAAAATGTTTCCAAGTTTATTTGAGACTATTTAATAAAATTTATTTGAAATAAATTATTTATGTTTATATTGGATTTAAATAAGTTTCGAGTCAAATGATTTATTTAGCTTTTATATACAAATATATTTCAAGTTAATTCACATAATATTTTTTAAATCAAATTAAGTACACCCAGGAAATTGTTTTCTTTGAGTGTGGAATGTTGATGTTTGATTATTCTGGAATGTTCATGTTTGATGCTTCAACTTTTAAATTCGTTGATTCTAAAATCTTCAAGTTTGATGTTTCTAAGATTTTCAACTTTATAGATTCTGAAATGTTCAAGTTTAACAATTCTAGAATATTTATAAGTTTAATCTAGTGTCAGTAAAATAAGACTTTTTCGTTTAGCTTTTGCATACAGAACATTTGATTACCACGTATGAGAATCTCATGAGTGTGCAATATGAGGTTGACCTCGAACCCTGCATGAGCTTCACGCTCGATTGTTCTGATTTAATAAACATAATTATAATTAATTTTCTCTAACTTGTGCTGTGGTAAATGCCAGCTGGCGGAAGTTTGTTAACTTGTTGTTGATAATTAATTTCATTAATTATATTTAGTCCGATTATTCCATCCTAAATAGTAAATATTAAAAATTTATTTTTGTTTTAACACTGATTTAAAATTTAATCAAGTTGAGCATTAAATTTAAACTTGCAAAAACAGACGTCAGAAATAGAATTCAATTATGATTAACATAAAACAGAAATTTAAATTTAATCTATAAATAATATAATAGAAATTAAATTGAAATTTTCATTATAAATTACTGTAAAATTATTAGATTTATAATGATTAAGAATGTACAAACACTATGCATTATAATATATCAAGTTTTAAATTACGAAGAGTTTATGGAAAATATAAATGTAAACAAATTTTATATTCAATTTCGTATTCTAAAATAATTTCTCGATATGAATTTTGTCAAAGTGTAGAATTTTTTTTAATGTACTTATTTTCAATTCACTGAAATACTTTCGAAGAAAACTTTCTATGTTACTAAATCTTAAGTGATTGTCTTGGCTTGTTGACTGCAAGTTTGGATAATTTTTATTTTGAGAAATAACAATATTTAGTTTGTCTTGTTCAAGTCTATAATGATGTACATAGAAGTGTATCGAGTTTCAAACTCATTCCGTTTAGTGGTTTTCCACACACCAAACTTGAGTTTGTTCACCGTGTAATTCTAAACTTAATTGTAAGACTAGTATAATCTTGGCTTATTGAACAAATTTTTCGCTCTTTTGAATATTCGGTTACCAAAATTATTTAAGTGCATTTCATTTTTAATCACTAATTAAATCAATATATTGAAAATACAGTTTACCATATTTTTTTTAAAAAAATAAGTTAATCTTTCATTGACTGTTTGAATTAATATTGTAATTAATCTAAATTAATATTTCAATTATTATTTAACTTATTATTTTTGTACTTTTACCTATATCAAGATTTAAATTAATGTTTACTGTTTTATTAATTAATTAATGAATTAATGCTTTTTTATGGTTTTAAGCAATTAAAACAAGAAGTTATATAGTTCTGTTTTAAAATTAATTTTATTTCTCCAGTCAACAAATATATAATGAACTAAAAAATTTTATTTGTAAATCATGAAACTTTTCATTCAAAAAATACTCATTGAAGATTTATTGAAGATTACTTTTAAAATGTTTATTTCTTGAAAAGATAGCATCGTTTCTAAATATAAATACTTTCTGTGATCTTCGACTCGTATTAGCTAAGATGACAAATATTAAATCTTCCTTTCAATTTAATAAGAAATCAAATGATTTTGTTTAAAATTTTAATTTGAATCAAATTTGAAAGTTGCGCTTTCAAATCCCATTGGGGCGTTTTTTTATAACAAACAATAGTTAATTCTTTCATTCTATTATTGTCGTATACTTGTTTAAATTAGAATATTTATAGTACTGAAAACTCTCAACAATTATTTCAAGAAAAATAATTTATTCTCCAATGTTTCTTTCTTCTTGAATTTAAAAGGGAATTGATTTTGAATGTAAATTCATCTTTGAACACTTTTTCACGAATTAATATTTATCATAATTTTCAATATTTAATTTTTCATTAAAATGTCAAGTCTTGAGCGATTTTAGTATCAAAGTCTGTAATTTACAGAAAATATTTCTAAGACAGTTTCTAAGAAATTCGATAGAAAAAGTAATGAAATCAGATAATTTTTTTTGGCCAATCGTGCAGTTGAAGTAAAATAAAGATTTAATTAATCTTAAAATATAATTATGCATATCATCTCAAAAATTTATGATCCTAATTAATATTTATTTAAGTTCATATGTTATTTACATTGGCACTGAAAAATGACATTTTGTTTTTTCTGTGTTATTATATTGATGGAGTAATCAGAATTCTAACTAGAACATATTCAACATTGAGTTTTAGTTGAAATGACCACAATTCTGGACAATGTAACTATATAATTACAAAGTTTAATAAATACTAACTGAAATACTGCTTAGTTATATATCATAGATTTAGTTTAAACTTTGTTTATTATAAGAATGTTGCTTAGGATAACGATACACTGAAAAAAAATTATTTGATCCAAATAAACCATTTACTTGTCTATTATCAAATAAATATTTATTTGAACCAACAGAAATAATTGATTCAAATGCCATTTATTTGATTCAAATAATAATTACTTGGTTCAAATAAATATTTATTTGATAATAGACAAGTAAATGGTTTATTTAAATCAAATAAATTTTTTTTTCAGTGTAATACTCGCTGATATAACTAAATGTTGGTTATGCTAACTAGAATGCTTGTCGATATAAGTAACGCTGCAAAAACTGATGTCTTACAAGTGTCTTAAACTAAGATATCAAGTGTCTTACTGTAAGACATTTAGCGTTTAAGATGCCAAAAAATGTATTAATTTGCTGTCTTAAAACGTTAAATGTCCCACGGTAAGACACTTGATGTCTTAATTTAAGACGCCAGTTTTTGCAGTGTAAAATGCTGTTTTAAACTGCAAAAAGAAGTGTCTTAAAAGTAACTACAGAGTTTTTACCTATATTAAAGTATATTATTTTGAGAAGTGTCAGACCAAGACGTCTTAATTTAAGATACTTTAAGTAACTTTGTAGTCACTTTCTTTTACAATGTGAGATAATTAGAACACAATTTCAGATAATCTAGAGTGATGTGTAAGATGATTAGAATGCTGTTTAGGACAATTAGAATGTTGTTTATGATAATTACATTGCAAAAACTGATATCTTGAACTAAGACATCAGTTTTTGCAGTGTAGAATGCTGTTTCGGATAACTAAAATGATGTGTAAAATAACTAGAATACTGGTCGATATAATTAGAATATTGGATCCCTTGCAGAAAAATTTTATGATACTTTCAGGTCCATTGTCCAATCTAAACTTTTAAGATTCTATGGAGGCACTGCATGGAATTTAGACTGCGACGATTAATCTCCATCCGAGATAAATCAACTAGAATACTGTTTAAAATAACCGAAATTCTGTTCGAATTAATTAGAATGCTGTTTAGGATAGTTCAAATGCTGATTTAAGATAACTAGAAGACTGGATTTGGTAACTAGAATACTGGATTGGGTAACTAGAATACTGGATTGGGTAACTAGAACACTGGATAGGTCAACTAAAATACCATACAGATAAATTAACTATAGAATGCTGTAAAGGATGTAACATATTTCAGATTTGATCAAATTCCAGTCTGAAAAGCACAATACCCACGATTTTGACGAACCCTAATTACTACCGTCATTAGAGAAAATTCAGACTTGACTATTACCTTCGTTTGGAAAGACGACAACTTGATCAGTTTTTCCATAAAAGCTTTCTGCCGGTTTTTCCGGTTCAAGGGGCTCGCCAGGTCGAAGTTCAAGCACGTGTCCGTTTATCAGTGGCTTTGGCAAGGTCGACAGCGACAGCGACACTTCTGGTGGTTTCGAGAGTCGCAGCTTCTTGAGAATCTGTTGCTTCACATACTCAACTCTAAGCTCAGTGAGAATCGGATCATATTCAATAACTGAAATTTTGTTTTGAGCACAACCCGAGCACTCGCTCTCATCTGAATTGGAGTCTGGATAGAAAGTGGACCAGACGCTTTTCAATGGATTGCTCATCCCTGGCCAGCCTCCTTCTGAGCATGCCAGGCCAGCCAGAAGAATCAAAAGCGTCAGGTCACTCTGCATCTTTTTCTCCTGAAAGCAGGCCCTATTATTTGAGCCAGGTCGACTAGTTGTTAAGTGACGCTACGTTCAAATCTTAAAGCTTTTCCACCACGCTTATTAAAAGTCCGTATTGGTCCACTCATCCGACTATTAGTATCACCTAGATTCGAACTAGACTGATGCCAGGATCATCACCGAAAGTCTCTCACGAAATTTTGTCAATACAAAATGCAGCACTTTTCTTCCATCAGTTCTTTTGGCTTTCTTCCAGGATTTTCTCTCGTTTCTTCTAAGAGATGATTCTGGGAGTTGATTCCAGGAGATGATGGATCTATTGATTGGATTTCGGCTTAGATCGATGAAGGTATCGATTTGTGGCTTTAGGGAAACTGGTAGTCACTAACGCGAACGTTGATGAAGACTGGAGGTGATGTGTGACGATGGACCAGTGATGTAGTGTACTGGGCTCGAGTAACCTTTGCCCCGGAGCCGGGGCCAGCGCGGATTGGACGACGAACATTCATATCAGTAACAGAAGCACGCATCGAACATGCTGCCGGGTGGTTAACCGTGTTGATTTTCATAGTTCGGTGATCAGGTTAACTCTCAAGGCTATTACCTCCAAGGGCTCATGAAAAATTTAAAAGTCAATTTCCTTAGGATGCGTATGCGTAACCAACCGATCTTATCTTTAGACCAGAAGCTTATCGCTTCATTTCTTTTTAATTATGTAAGTCTGATTCATTAACGCGTTATTAGTAGTATACCGACAAAAGAGGCATTTCATCAATCACTTCTTATAATTACTGCTGCTGGGTTTTATTAAAAATTCTCTGGTTCGATTATTATTTTTATATGTTACAACTTATTTTATAGACTTTTGTGTGTATTTTGTACACTGAAGGAAGTCGTAAGTCAAATTTACATATGACAATTATGTAAATCATAAATATCTAAAAAGTTCTGTTTTACTAGTTTAAATATTAGTTTAATACATATATGCCCAGTGATCCGTGAGGATCAAATTGATCCTCACAGTTTACTGTGATGTAAAATCTACTAAAAAAGTTAAGTGACTTTTATCAAACCAGTTGTGTAAATAATGTTGCTAATTTTTTGTTCAACCATATATAACTTAATGTTTTAGGTATGTTTTATATTCGTAAAGTTAGGTATAATATAATCTACTAAATCTCACTTAAGTAATGTATATTATGACATATAATTAATTAAGTGCGATTTAGTAAATTTCGCTTCACTAAAGATTTTTCTCCGTGTATGTATATGTATATGAACGCGCATCTCTCTTTTTGATTTAAGTAATTTTAAATCAACCTCAAGATTTCTAAGAATAAAGAAAATCGAATTTAAAATGTTTTTAATATTCAAAAAAGTTTCATATTTATAAACAGTCGTATGCATCTTTTTAAGTTAAACTATTTATTTATCACATTTAACACATCTTTATGGGATTAAACAGAAATTGTAATTTTTTTTAATGTTTAAAAATAGTATAACAACCCACATAGCACCTACACTTGTATCAACATTGCGAACCTTTCCTCAAGTTTCGTCAACTTCCATCAAATTGTCTGCAAGTTTAGAAACTTGAGGAAAGGTTGGCAATGTTGATACAAGTTTAGGTGCTATGGGGGAAGTAGCAATATCACTATTTCTTAAAAGTCATAAATGACATGACAAATTTAAAGGTTAAAAATGTAAACTTTGCTATTTTAAATCCTAAAAGTGTGGCAGTCCTCTTCTTGAAGAAAACGCATGTTTAATATACATAATTGTTCAACTGATTAAATTACACTTCATTTCGCTTAACTGTAGAGTTTTGGAGCAAAATCTAAATCTGCCTTAATGTAATATATTATTAATTAGTTTAACTAAAGTTTTTATGTAGTTACATTAATTTAACAAATTGCATCAAGAAGTAATAGAACTATTGGAAATACATTGTTAAAATATATGCAAATACATTAATGTATTTGTCAATGTTTTAACAATGTTACAAATCTGAAAAATATACCTACTACCTTCTAAAATAGTTTTTTGTTTCACTATTGTTTTGCCCATAAACAAAAGCTGTAAAATTCCAATAAAACTTAATAGACGAAAATTGTCGTAACAAATTTTTAAATTAAATTTTTGAAAACATTGAAAATTCAGAACAAGTAGGTTGTGCATATTCCTTGCATTTATAGAAGCTTGTATAATAATCCTGAAGTTCTTTGATAAAGAATATAAAAATATTCTCTTATTTATAAGTCATCTTTGCATTTTACATGCCTTTGGTCACGTACACTAGATTTCACGATGTTCTTTGAACCCGCTATGTTAGTTAACAAAATTTAATAAGAGCTGGAATGGTATGGTAATACATTTCAGCTTGCATTATGCATCTCAAAATTAATCTATCCTTCAAATTCAATTTAACAGAATAGTTATTTGAATTAGTATTTATTTTTATAAAGATAAAGCAACTGCAAGTGAAAAATAACCCTTTCATTGCTTACGAAAAGTGAGATTTATAAAAACCTGGAGATACCATTTCGGCAGAGCTTTCACCAAAATCGTTTTTATTGGATTATAAAAACATGCATAAAACTACTAAAATATCTTCATTGTGTTTCAAATTTTTAATATTTGTTTTATAAGGTTTTATATTTTTTATTCCAAACTTGTATATTTATTTGTACATACATACAATTCAATATCAATTCGTATTTTTTGGATTTTTATGTACAGCGTCTGTATTCTCCCTTTTTTTAATTATTCATGTTTATTTAATATCTGATTTTTGCGAAAGTTATATTATTTTTATGCAAAATTGGCCTAAATGGTCATTTTTTTGTGTTTAATTCTAAATTGCAACTTTTGCTTATCAGAGTGATAGATTGATGTTGGAGTCTGAATTATACTTTTCTCTGAAAAATGATTGTTTTCTGAATCGCAATTTCAGTATTATTTTTTGGTACATCAGAATTTCTCTATACCTTTTTCTCCAGAGGCCATTTCTTATCAGTAAGGATTATCTTTCGTTGGTCCCTCGCGAGTTGGAATACGTTGGTCGAACTCTTTTCCTCGTTCTGATCTATATCTTATCCACGTCCTCTATTCGAGGTTCCATCTTTTCCATTTTTCAAACAATACAAGAAATAAAATGGAATAGTATTGTTTACTTTCAGTTTTCATGATTCAGAAAAGCTAATTAAATTTTTTAATTTTAAAAGTAAGATTTTCAAACGTCAAATAACTAAAAAATGTCCATAAACGATTCAATTTAAAATGATCCAATTGCAAATAATGTACAATATGCAATAATATACAAAACAATGACACAGAAAATAACAAACAACAATAACGTAATATTATGCTATCACAATGACATTACAATATTTAAATGTTTATTAAACATCTATAAATACATGACAAGAGTATATTTAATTTTACTTGTTGCTATTTCACTTTTCTTTCAATTTTCATTCATTGTTGTTAATCCTTATTTATTGTTATTCATTTTTTAGATAAATATGTTTTCAAAAGTAAGCACAACACTTGATTAATTGGTTTATTAAAGTGTTGATTTGTTGTACTTTGAGAATGAAAGCTATTAATTTGCTAAACTGTTACTCTGTTCGATTGACAACGGCCAACGAATGACAATTACTGTTTGTTAGAGACGGCGTGTCTGAACTCGATCTCTCTTTATTAATTTGTCAAAGTCGTTAATGCTTTCGATTGCTGAACTAAATTGACTTTCTCCCGGTCAATGAAACCTTCTTAAATATTGTTTTTTCATACATTATCTTTTACGTACTATAAAACCTTAAGAGTTTATTGCTTAAAACATATTTTGGCTTTTGAAATATTTTATTTTATTAATTTTTTTGATTACTATTGTTACCGTACTATTGTTATTATTATTATTATTATTATTGTTATTATTTTTACAAAACAAGTGTATGGGAGGAAAAAATGCCTTTCAATTATTATCATTATTATTATCATTATATATTACTATCATTGTATATTTTTTTAACTTCACATAATTTTTTATTTACTATTTTATTTTTTTAATTTATACACTAATTTATATGCGAGAATTAACAAATGAATGAAAAATACCCTTTCGTATCTATTGAATATAATTATTTAATCCTTATTTTTTTGCAAAGTAATAAAAAAATATTTCGTAATTTTCGTTAATTTGAATCTTAATTTTTATATTTGTATTCATCAGTATAGAGAGTTGGGAATCTTAGTGAAATAATTGACATTTTTAATTTTGCTTAGTAAACTGATTACTTTCATACTAAGATTTCTCCATGTTCTAAAGGTCAAATTTCGTTGCAGTTATATCGTTAATATTGTTTTCCTCCTTTGTTACTAACAAGTGTAATTCTTAAAAGCGAACTGCATTTATACAAAAATGTTCGTTGATATGGTATCACAGTCTAAGGAAATAGTAGAATTAATTAAACGATAATTAAAATAACGACACATTGTGAACATAATGTCTTTATTGACTTAATGAGCTCTCATTATAAATTAATTATATTAAACGAATTTAGTCAAATTTTCTTATAATGAAAATATCAAAATACAATTTTTATTAACAATTTATACAATTTCCATTTCCATTAACTTACGATCTGATGATAAAATTATAAATTTATGATAGAATTATGATTATAATAATATTGCTATAATTCTTATTTTATAGTTCTTTGAAATCCTATCGGAAAATTCTCTTTGTAGAACGTTTGTGCTGATTTTTTGCAGTTATTGCTTTTGAGCGAGCTTTTGAGCGATCTTTTGAGCTTATATTTTTATGTAGTTTAGGTTTCTTCTCGCTGAGACTCGATAGACATAAATCAGCGAAGAATATGACATAAAGTTTTTAGGACGCGCATCAATATTATTTTATAAAAGTTCTTTTTGTTGTTATAAGCGAAAGGTCGATTTCCATATGCTTAATGTTTGATTCCTTGACCTCTTATTCTCGATCGACTCAAGGTTCTTCAATTTAACTGCTTACATTGTGATCAAACTATCTCTGTGTCTGGAAAATCTGTCTCTACATTTATCACGTGACAGTGTCAATTCTCACATTCTTTCTTTTCGACTAAAAACTTTTCCTGTGTCAAATTTCTTTCCCAGCAGGAAGTCTTTTAACGCAATTGGGAAACATCGATAGAAGATTGAATAATAAAAGTTCAAATTTTAAAGTATTCCTCGAGTTTAGCTCGCTTGCAATGAAAGTTTTCTCGAGTTTCAAGTCTGCAAGAAACTTCATTTTCGCTTGAAAATTGTAGTTCAAAATTATCCCAGCAACTACTGCGACTTTTAATTATGAATAATGATGCAGCAATAGCCGTCGGTGAAATATAATCGCGAAACCACATTACTGTAAAGTTTAATGCATCTCGTTAAAGCAGAACCTTTCGTAAAAGCAAAAGCAGGCGGATGAAACGATTACAATTTTATTTCAGGGGCTAGTGTATTTATTAAACTTCGTTTTCGCTGAGAAAATTAAAAATGAGAGCTACTTGCTGTTCTTAAATTAAAATTATTTGTAAATTGAATGCTTTTTAAATATCGCGTTATGAAAAACACTTTTATTCGTTCGTTCTTCTTCATCATTCTAGCAATTCAGTTTTCTTATATTTAACTGTTCGATTTACAGCAAAATAAATATAATTCGATATAGAGACAAATTGTAACAAAAATGGCTGATAATTCGAAAATAATTGAAGAATTGTTATTTTTTTATCTTGTTTTATTTTTATTGTAATATTGTATTATTATTATTGTTTTATTTTTGTTTTATTTTTTGTATTAATATTATTATTTTATTTTTGTTGTTACATTTTTATTGTTACAACAATATTATTATTATTATCATTATTAATAATATCGCAGCTTTATTGCGGAATTACTGTTGTTATATACACAGCTATTAGCATCATTATTATTGCATTGTTATTTAACTAACATAAATAAACTTGCAAAATGGCGCTCGTGAAACACTGTTTTATCTGTAATTATTCAAAGCTCTATAATAGTAAAGTCGTTAATGCAAATTGCAAGAAACGTAAATCTTATTAATCATTCAGAATTTTAATTAATATTTATCCCTTTCGACAGCAATTTCAATCAATTTCAATTTTACTCCCTTAAAATAATTTACTTCCAATTATATAATTTTAATAATAAAGTTTGTACATTTTCACAAGAGTTTTAACAAACAGGTATGACTTTGTGAATAAGGAATAAATAATTGAATTAGAACATAAACGCCTCTCTGTAAAAAAAAATCGTTAAATAAGGAACACAAAAAGATGAATGGAAAAGAGTAACTAATTTAACACGACTGTAGTACGCTCTAAATTGCAATTTCGCTTTTTATAGCTGAAAAAATGAAAAGCGTGCTTTCTTTTAATCGAATTACATAATCCAGTGAATTTGGTATTATGTTGAGGATCTCAGCGAGCACATATCCAGATCGCATGATGAAGATTCTTTCTGTCGTCAACACGACAGGAAAATCCTTGTGGATTTTCCACGTTCGTGGAATTCTTATCATTGTGGCTATATGAACGATCGGAAAGAGAGGAAATCCTGTCTCTCACATCTTCTCACCAGTTGAGGACATAATAAATCTCCCTTATAACTTCCCTCTACATTTATCTCTATAATCGATTTACCACTTTGTTGGCTCGATCTTCAATTTCGTGATTTTCCTTGATTGAGTCGCTTTATATTTGAAAGGAAAATAAAAAACTTAATTAAACAAAATAACATAGTTACATTAACTCTAAAAACAATCCAATAAAAAGCTTTTTTAGCGTCACGTATAAAAGCTATACGAACATTGTAAATGCTTTTTATAGTTTTTGTATTTTTTTTTTAATGCTAAAGAAATATTATTTTGAAGCCCAGTATTTTCATGAAGACTGGTTAATATTTGTTAGAATGAAAGCTTCTCGTAATTGGAGTAATAAAATACGTCTGCTTTTTATCGACACGTGAAAGCACATAAAAGTGTTTATGTGCTAGAACATAGAAAATTTGATTTCCACTATATTCCTTAATATCGTTTGTCGACTTTACACGTACGTGCACTTATAAGTGCCTGTGGGCCGAGTGCTCTTTCAGAGTCCCTTGGTACAATAAATTCTCCTTCTCTCTCGGCCACAGTCAGTCCTGGTACGTGCAAGGATCAGGATGAAATAGATGATGAAAGCTTACGTCGTACTGAGTACTTTTATATTTATTTACTTTTTTTTCTTTCTGTTTCTCTTTCTCTTCTCTCAATGCCCTCTTCCTGCACTCATCGCTCTGACACGAAAGTAAAAGCTATGGTGACAGAAGGCTGCGAACAGCGGACCCATAATCCACTTCAAATAACGTAAAAAATACTGGCTTAATGGCCTCTCTTCCAAAATATGACAACTTTTTAATTTTTACTTTTCTTTTTATTTCTTTTTTTCACTTTTTTCAAATGTTTTTTTGTTCTTTTTTTAATAAAGAGTACTAAATTTGAATTAATGAAAAGTCGTCCATGTATATTCGAATTAGTAATCATTTTTACTAATTTCTAGTAAAATTTCACTATATAATTTATAAGGGCCATCCACATATTACCACACAAAAGTGGTTTCTCTAATTTTTTCTACTAAATTTTTAGTAAAATGTTACTAAAAATGATTAAAAATGCTTACTAATTCAAATTGGTGGACGCACTTACTTTTTTTTTTAAAAAAAAAGAAAAAATTAGAGAGTATATTTATATTGTATGTTTTAAGCATCAGTATTATAAAAAATATAGAGTAGAGAAATAGAAATTATCGAATATGTATTAATATTACGTTACAGTGTAATAAAAAATGAATTAGGAGTACAATAATTGTGATTGTTCCTTTTTTTATATTGATTAATTTATTAAAAATTGTAAGTTATCTATTGCTAATAATTTTGGATAGGAAATTGTACTTATTATTTCTGCAGTATTTTATATTAATCTTCAAGGACCGTTTAATTTCAGTACTGTAAATACTTCTTATTATTTTGCTTTTAAGCAACATACTTTTTGTGTATTTAAGTTCTTTGATAATAAAAATTGTTTAGATTCACAAAAATTCGTGGTTTTGAACAATCAACTTGACTACACAACAAAAAGTGTATTTTATATATATTATTTTATTCATTTATGTTTGTTTGTCTCACTTTATTGTATTTAATTCAATTCATGCTCAATTGAAATTTAATTTAAGTAGAATTGAAATTTCATACACGTTCAATTTTACTTTAATTCGTGTTTAATTCTATCTTAATTCATGCTTAATTGCTATCAACATTATTTTTAATTTTATACGAAACGATGTTCAATTTTAAATCAAATAATGTTCAATTTTATATCAATAAATTATGTTAAATTTTAAATCAAATAAGGTTCAATTTTAAACCAAATTATGTTCAGTTTCGAATTAATTTTCTTTAATTTTGAACTAATTTATGTTTAGTGGAGTATAAACACAGTGTGTAATAAAATAATATACATTTGATAAATTCTACCTACTAAAATGATTTAGAAATATACGATAATTGAATGACAACTAGTGGATGGGTTTAATCTATAGTTTGCAGAAATGGGGTCAGATTTTTTGAAATTATGCTCGCAGACGTTAATTTGATGTACGACTGTGTGACATTTAGGTAAACAATCTACTTTCTAATTAAGCCATGTCAGTCAACCATAGTAACACTATTTGGCGCGTCTAGAACAGATGGAATGTACTCACGGGATGGTAGATGCTTGTTTCAACGAAGCATTAATTTGGAAATTCGTCCTCGCAGGGGTAGAGTACATTCGTGTATGTTATCGAAGGAACATATGACGAAAACGTTATGTCAAGTTACGAGCTATTTCGTGATACAGTGTTCTATTTCAATTTCTGAAATTCCAAATGGTTCCGCCATATAATAAGAAACACGCGTTCTACATCATTATTTCACATTCTTCAAAACGCAGTTTTATATTCAATCTGTGGTATAAATTCTGCTTAACATATTACGCACACTTAACATATTACACATACATAATTTACTTTCATTTTATACCTCGATTTATGTATTCCATTCATATTCTATTTAATAAATATGTTATTTTATATATATTTATACACATTTTGCTTTATACATATATATATATACTATTCCTTACATGTATTCGTCACATATATTTTACACATAATTTAATCACATAATTATATTTATTTTAGGGATGACAGGAATTTCGAAATTAATGTTTATATTGTACAAAAGTGATGAGTGAGTGGTAGTGGATGATTGGGGTATTTTGATTCAATTTAAATTTTAGCATAACCTGCATAGTTAGCTATTCCACAGCGATTTTTGTTCTTCGCCAAGCGCATGTATCCATTTTCGCCCCAGCTGGAGCCCCACCAGTTCTTCAAAATCCAATATGTGGGTGAATATCCCACGACTAACATTGCATGGTTCACCACACTTGAGTCACAAGCGGGATCGTCATAGACACCTCTGCTGTAGATTGAAAATTATTTTACAAATTTCAATACGTGCCAAGAAATACCAAATATTATTTATTTATTTTGTCCACGTGAAATCTATCTTCTCAAGTGGATCTCAAAATTTCTTTCAACAAAAATGTCACACGAGAGTCTTGCTTCATTTCATTGAAAACAATTCCCTCTAAAAATACAATCCTTTTCAGATTCTTCAAACAAGAACATTTTCAATTATTATTTCACTAGTTTTCAAAAATCGAATTTTCTATTTTCTCTCGAGAACAAAACATAAATTGGTAAAAAATTTTGAAACGATTTCGTTGCTTTTTAATAGTTTTATTACTTGTTTGTCAAATTCATTTTATTAAAACTTTAGTAAAATGGAATTAAAACTCTGAATTCAAATAGTGAATTTAAGTATATGAAAATTGTTAAAATTACTTTTGAAAATAGTAATTGCACAAGTTTGGAAAATAAACTCTATTTCTTTTAAATAGAAAATTGATATGTATCTTAGATTTTTTGTTTCTTTGGTCATTTTATTTGACATGAGTTTTAGGCGTGAAAGTATCTATGGCCATAGAAACATTATGATTGAATTATCTAAAAAGACACATGTCTAACACGTGAAAATTATTTTGAATCTATGAGACAAAATTGTTCCGGGAGTAAATGACTTTTTTACTGACAGATTGAGTAAGAAATTATCACGCCGTTTAGTATGTACGAGTATCGCATTTTACAATGTTATCTAAAAAATGTGTTCGAAGTTCAGAACGTTGATTTGACAAAACTTTTACACATTTTTATAAAATACCAAACGGGATTAAAATTTACATAAAATTCCCAAATTTTTCCTCTTAAAATCAGTTTTAATTAATTCATCAAAAAAGATTAAATAATAATAATAATAGTAGTAATAATAATAATAATAATAATAATAATAATAATAATAA
>WNHD01001543.1:0-18358 GCA_011057455.1 Ganaspis sp. Gsp50 | reverse complement strand
ACGAAATTTAATAAATTTAATTTATTTGTGAAATATTTAGTGAAATATGTGAAATATATTTAGAAGAAAATTGGTAAAATGTAAGAATAATTGAGAAAAGAAAAAGGAAATCAACGCTGCCGGCCGCAAGCGGCCGGCAGAGGCGCTACTGATTAAAAACATAGACATATATCGCCAGATAGAAATGCCAACTGTGTAGTTTTAAAACATCAAAGATCAAAGATTACAGCGCCACAATTCGGAATTAAATAATGGCGCAAAATTTGAAAAATATAAAATAAAATTACAATGTTGTATCTAAAAAGAAATGAAAATTAAGAATGTTTGATTTTCTTTTCTTTAATAATTACATAAAAGATAATAATGATTTAATGAAATTCAAGTCATATATGTTATAATAAAGAATTAATACAACTGCTACCAAGATAATAAACTTAAAAGTCTTTTCTAACCTATATTGACATCTGATATACAGATCAATTTGACAAACGTAGTTTGCCGTAAACTCAATTTGAAACTTAATTAAAATTAAGACACATCAAAAGTAAGTTCAGGTTTCTTCTGTGGCTAAGTTGGTGGGCGCAAGATCCACGAAAAATAGGAACATTCTTTTAAGATTAAGGAAAAACACTTTTATGATACAACCTTATTAGTTTTAAAAAATTGTCATAATGCGAAAAGTAAACACAAAACTATTCAATTTCGTATTTGAAGTCACATCTCGACTTGGGATTATGGTTTCAGGAAAGAATAGTGAGAATGAAATGATTCAATAGAAGGTACCATTAATGTCAAGAACAGCGGTTCTTGAAACCGATCCTGCTCTGTTTGATGCAACACACGTGTATTCGCCAGCATGTCTTGCGGAAACTGAATCAATCGTCAACTGTTTATGACGTTTTCCGTTTTCAACTATGTTAAAATCGAGTTGATTGGATCTTATCGGATCACTACCAAACATCCAAGTTATTTCTAATGGCAAATCCCCTTTTGTTACAGCACAAGTTACACTTGCCATTTCCCCAGCATTCACTGGCTCATCTCCGAAAGATAACGGTAAAATTTGAGGTGAAACTACGAAAAAATAATAAGAAATAAATACAAAAAAAATGATAATAAAATCTAAATTAACAGACTGGCTGAATTAACATTTGTTATCCAGCTTTTCATTGTATTTTTAGCGGCTCTTCATTGTATCAATTGAATTGGTACTGCATCCTCACAGAGGAAGCTTCTTTTTCTTCCAGATTAGTCGTTTCTTTATTTCCGTGATCAGTTTTTTTAAAAAAAAAAATTATTCCGTAATCATTGATTACAAAAGTTTGTTTTGGAAAATGTTTTAAAACATATTAATAAAGAAATTAGAAAGAAAATTATTAATAAAGAAATTACAAAGCAAATTATTAATAAAGCAAATTAATTAATAAAGCAAATTAATTAATAAAGCAAATTAATTAATAAAGCAAATTAATAAAGAAAGTATTACAAAGATCCGTCTACTACTAATTGTAAATTTCCTTTTGTTTCTAGAATTTTATGATCAGCAAAAGAGAGTCTCTGATACTGAACGTGAAATTTTCAGCGTAAATTTTTTTTTGAGCATAAAAATGCATTAGATGAATATTCTATGCCACTGCGCGCTGCTTTTTAGAAGAAAAATTCGCAACAGAACCCTCGTTTAAGTTTCGGAAAACTTAGGAGAGGTTGAACTAAATCAGGCTAGACCAAAACGTGCTCTCAGTGCACTCTCAAGCGGAAACGATCTTCCCCTTCCACGCGCCGGCACCTTCCTGTCTTTTCGCACTGCACGCGTTAAGAGCCAGTGCCGAATGTTGTAAGAAGAGCGAAAATGCCAGAAAGTGGAAGGGGAACGCCATCTCCGCACGAGAGTACACTGAGAGCACGTTTTACCAAAGCCTGAACTCACACAAAAAAATGCTCGTATTTACAGAGCTATAGAATGCAAAAAGTACTTTCAATTTTCCTATTTTGACACCAAGTTTGTAATAAAAAAAAAAGGTATCACACATGCAAAAATTAAATACAAAAGTATTTCGTATTTATTCCGAAATTTATAAATTTCGTATTTGAAGTCACATCTCGTTTTGGGAAAATGGTTTCAGGAAAGTATGACAAAGATTAAGACGATTCGATAGTGTAAAGATACCATTAATGTCAAGAATAGCAGTTCTTGAAACTGATCCCGCAGTGTTTGACGCAACACATGTGTATTCTCCGGCATGTCTTGCAGAAACAGATTCGATACTCAATTGCTTATGGCGTTTTCCATTTTCAACTATGTTAAAATCGGGTTGATTGGATCTTATCGGTTCACTACCAAACATCCAGGTTATTTCTAACGGCAAATCTCCCTTTGTTATTGCACAAGTTACACTTGCCATGTCACCTGCATTCACTGGTTCGTCACCAAAAGAAAAGGGCGAAATTTGAGGTGCAACTGTGGAAAACAAAAAAAGGGATTTACACAATTTTTTGGAAAGAATAGTTATCTGGAATTTATCATAGAAAAAATTTCTTTTAATGCTCTTTTCCTGCAAGGGTGTGAATTTTGTTTTTCCATCGAAACTAATATAAGTATTCATAAAAATTGAAACGAAAACAAAATATTTTTTGTAGGGAAGTGGTACAGCAACTTAAAAAAATGTTTATTTGATGAGTCACGATTATCGAACAACAAAATAAATAGGAAAAAGTTTTTCGAAGTGTGAAATGAGAGTAATTACGAAAAATACTAACACATTTTTCGATCGTAACCGATTGTAAAAAAGTTACATAAGCGGATTAATAAGTTTAGACTAAGTTTCAATTAGCAATAATAATATTGATACTATTAATATCTTAAATATATTAAATATTATTAATATATTAAATCAAGATTACTGTGATAGAAACAATGAAAACATTGGCAATACTTTTCATTCATTAACGAATACTGATTTAAAACAATAGCCTAATACTATGAGCTAGGGTACAGCATCTAGCTTATAATACGGTAGCTTTGAATACGCGCCTTACGATACGATTCTTGAGTATGTTAGCGCCTGCGCAGAAGAGTCGGGAATCCCAATGAAAACAATGAAAACGAACTTCTGCGCAGGCTTGAATCTTGAGTATGTTAGAGCCTGCGCAGAAGTTCGTTTTCATTGTTTTCATTGGGATTCCCGACTCTTCACAATGAAAACGAACTTCTGCGCAAGCGCTAACATACTCAAGAATCGTATCATAAATTATTTAAGTCATATCTCGAAGAGAGAAGGTGGTTTGAGGAACAAAATAATTGCACATTTTGAGATGATTCGGTGGAATAAAAATACCATTAACATCAAGGACAGCGGTTCTTGAAACCGATCCTGCTCTATTTGACGCAACACATGTGTACTCCCCGGCATGTCTTGCAGAAACGGAGTCAATTGTCAACTGCTTGTGACGTATTCCGTTATCAATTATATTCAAATTAACTTGGTCGGATGTTATCGGATTACTACCAAACATCCAAGAAATTTCTAATGGCAAATCTCCTTTTGTCACAGCACACTGAACAGATGCCATTTCACCTGCGTTCACTGGTTCTTCTCCAAAAGAGAAGAGTGCAATTTGAGGAGCAACTGTGAAAAAATTAACAAAATTTAGCACATCTCTGAAATCTGTGAAACTTTAAAATCATTCTTTCAAATTAATTTCTAATTCAATTTGTACAGTTCGCTAATCGGATTTTGTTAGATTTTTAACTACATTAGTAGATGTTCGAGACAACCCTATCCAACGAATTAAATTTCACTTGATCAGTCGGGTAGCGCGATAGTGGCGCCGCCACTAAGTGGAATGCTTAAGGGAACACACTACTCAACGGAAACATGTCAGTTATCGGATAGGGCTGGTTCGAGAGAATTTAAAAACCGTTTTTTTATTAAACGTAACAAAAATAATAGAAAAGATAATAAAATTTTGAACGTAATTAAATTGTAAGGGGGAATATTTCCGAAATATTGATTATTGTTTAATATTGATTATGGTTAAATATTGATTATTGTTTAATATTGATTATTGTTTAATGAATCACGCGATAGATGGTTTGACATTTTTGGCGTGTCCGGTTCAATTTTTCGCTGTGGCAAAATTGGTTAGTGAAAGTAGTGTCTAGAATTACCAAAGCTCTCTTTGTAAATTTATAAAATTAATCGACATCAACTAATTGGAACTTCTTCAATGGAGTCATATCTCATAGTCAGGATGATGGTAACAGGAAAGTGTGAATTGGGTAAAGATTCGGCAGAGAAAAAAGTACCATTAATGTCAAGGATAGCAGTTCTTGAAACTGAGCCTGCACTGTTTGATGCAATGCATGTGTATTCTCCGGCATGTCTTGCAGAGACGGAATCAATTGTCAATTGCTTAAGACGTTTTCCATTTTCAACTATATTTACATCGTGTTGATTAGATCTTATCGGATCGCTACCAAACATCCAAGATATTTCTAATGGTAAATCTCCTTTTGTTACAGCACACTGTACTGATGCCAGGTCACCTGCATTCACTGGTTCTTCTCCGAAAGAAAACAGTGCTATTTGAGGTGCGACTGTGAAGAAACGAGGAATGCGTTTAGCGTATCTCTTTATGCTAATCGTAACAACAAATCGTAACAAATCTTAACAACAAATCGTAACAAATCTTAACAACAAATCGTAATAACGAATCGTAATAACCAATGGTAACAAATAATTGCAACAACTATTTGTAAAGACCAATGGTAAGAAATAATTGCGACAACTATTTGTAAAGACCAATGGTAACAAATAATCGCAACAACTATTTGTAAAGACGAATGGTAACAAATTTTCGCAACAACTATTCGTAAAGACCAATGGTAACAAATAATCTAAACTATTCGTAAAAACTAATCGTATAAAAGAATCATTTGAAGGTATACCGTAAATAAAAAAATTTGATGCGTTTTGTTCTCCTTAGCAAATACAATTAACACCATCTACCATATAATAAGAAAGCTTCTAACAAGCACCTTATGATAGGCTCTTAACTTAATTGGCGTCTGCGAAGAAATTTGAAAAATAGCTCTATCTCTTGCCCTCCGATGTTGCTCGCTCTCTTTTCACATTCTTGCGCATGCGCCAAAGTAAGTAAAGAGCCTATCACAAGGCGGTTATTCGAAGCTTGCGTATTATAAGGTAGACGATGTAAATTGTCTATACGACGCTGTTCGAATCTTCCTTATCACCTTATCATAATCCAGACGGCGTAAATAGTTTCATAATACCTATCCAAATATAATTATTTAGTACACCCAACCGCATATGTGCTGTCTTCCCGTCACATTCTGCGCATCATTTTTACTTTGAAATTTAATGCCTATAACCTATTCAACGAAAAGACAACATATATGCGGTTGGGTGTACTGTTCAATTTGCGACATACGGAACCAAATTCAATAAAAAGAAAACAATCGTTTTACAAATTCATTATTTTGCTGATGGCGAATTTTATAGAATGAAGACTATTTATTAAAAAAATATTTTAAACAAGTCGAAAATTTATATGAAGACTATTTATTAAAAAAATATTTTAAACAAGTCAATATTTTAAACAAGTTTTTTATATATGAAGACAATTTATCAAAAAAATACTTTAAAAAATGCATTATAGTGGACAATTATATCTGAAGATTATTCATTAAAAAAATATTTTTAAAAATGCATTATTAAGTCACATCTCGATTTAGGAACGTGGTACTAGGAAAGTATGAATGCAGAGGTTTAAAAGAACAGGTTCAATGACAATACCATTAATATCAAGGACAGCGGTTCTTGAAACCGATCCTGCAATATTTGACGCAACACATGTGTACTCCCCAGCATGTCTTGAAGAAACAGACTCGATTGTCAATTGCTTAAGACGATTTCCGCTATTAACAGTATTTAAATCGCGTTGATCGGATCTTATCGGATTATCACCAAACATCCAAGATATTTCTAAAGGTAAATCTCCTTTTGTTACAGCACACTGAATAGTTACCATATCACCTGCATTTGCTGGTTCATCTCCAAAGGAGAAGGGTGAAATTTGAGGCGCAACTGTAGAAAAAGGAAGAAAGTATTTAGCAGTTTAGATTGTCATAACAATTGCACGTTAAAAAAAATTGAAGCAGCATAAATGTGTGCTTTTTTCTTTTGCTTGTCCAAGAAATTATATATACCGAGATGCATAAATGCTATCCTTCCGATTTGGAGATCTTTAGGAAAAGTAGTCATTCTTCTACTATAATTTCAATAGTTCATGACATATGATGTAGGCATATGGAATTATAAATATTATAATATATAATATTATAATATTATAATTATAATAGAAGAATTACGACTTTTCCTAAAGATCTGCAAACCAGAAGGATAGAATTTATGCATTTGGGTGTGATCTATTTCAGTTGTTCGGAGTTCTGCCCTCTTTACACGGAGATCGCTTACTTTACAACCACTTCACGTTACCCTCAATAACGTACCGTATAGATATGACGAAAAACCGCGGAATCTTCACGTACCACAAATTCCGTAAAAATGCGAATTAAATATCTAAATTCATTAAAAGAAAGAAAAACAAAGAGTATTTGTTTTGAAGTCGCATCTCGTTATAGGAATGTGTAAGGAAAGGGCTCACCGTAGGAAAGAATAGTATAAATGAACGGAAGCAATAAAAATACCATTAATGTCAAGAATAGCGGTTCGTGAGATGGATCCTGCGCTGTTTGATGCAACACATGTGTATTCCCCAGCATGTCTTGAAGAAACAGACTCAATAGTTAATTGTTTTACACGTTTGCCATGATCAACTATAATTAAATCGCGTTGATCGGATCCTACCGGTTGACTGTTAAAATTCCAAGATATTTCTAACGGTAAATCGCCTTTTGTCACAGCACACTGAACGGTTACCATGTCACCTGCATTTACTGCCTCATCTCCGAAAGTAAACGGTGAAATTTGGGGTGCAACTGTGAAAATCGAAATTTAGCACATCTTAATTGCAGGCAGCATAATTATTTCTAGAAAAAATGCATAAATCGATCTTTATCAACAGAGGCAACAAATTTTGTTAGCTAAATGTAATTGTGATCCTATTAATTTAAAGTTCAATATAATTTTAACAGCCAGTACATTTTTTAATAAAGTGTCAAACGCTTAACGAGGTGTATGCTAAATTTGGGAAAATGTTTACCGAGTGTTAAGAAGTAACTAGAATAAAAATAATTGATTGATGTTGATAATGATGTTGTTAATTGATGTTGTTAATGTTGATCAAATTGAAAAAGAATAATTGAACATTGGAGTCAAAATCTCGAGAATCAGGAATATGGTGTCAGGAAAGTATTAATACAAGGTTTAAGATGATTCGGTGTCTCGAGTTGGGAAAATGGTTTGAGGAATTGATGAAGGCAAAATTCCATAGAATAAAGATACCATTAATATCAAGAATAGCGGTTCTTGAAACCGATCCTGCTCTGTTTGATGCAACACATGTGTACTCTCCGGCATGTCTTGCAGAAACAGACTCAATGCTTAATTGTTTGAGACGTTTTCCATTCTCAACTATATTGAAATCGTGATCAGATCCTATCGGTTCACTACCAAACATCCAAGATATTTCTAACGGTAAATCGCCTTTTGTCACAGCACACTGAACAGTTGCCATTTCACCTGCATTTACTGGCTCATCTCCAAAAGATAACGGTAAAATTTGAGGCGCAACTGTGAGAAAAATTAAAAAGTCACTATAACATTACCATTTGTTGTTCGAGGAATATTTATTCATTCCACTTTGCGCACCTTGGCAATTGATTTTGCATTTTGTTTCTTTGCATCTCGATCAATTGCTTTTAAAGATTTTTTTTAAGACTTTCTGTTTCATTTCAAAGCACAATGAAAGAAGATGTTCCCGTTCTCATTTGGAACATCTCTTTCACAAAGATCTTAGCTTCGAGTATGTAATTAGAACCTCCATCTCATCTCCATGACCTTCAAATTCACACTTGACCTTTTCAATTTTGAAACGAGAAATGATGAAAATAGCAAAAGTCAAAAATCGCACATTTTGAATACTTTCTCATTATTGATGAGAATGTAAAAATCTGGAAAACTGAAAGTCAGGGAGATGAGATGGAGATTCGAATTACATAATCGAACCCCTGGTCATAAATTTTATGGTTTTCTGAAACATAATTAAAATAACTCAGAAATACTATAGTTTAGAATTGATTGTACTTGTATTTTAATTTTAAAACCGAAAAAGGTTCAGTTTAAAGAACGCCAAAAATCATCTAAAAAGGACATTATGAAACTTTCTAACAATTTTGTTTTTCGAATTTTCCAAATGCGAGTAATATCACTGAAGTCTCATCTCGTTTTGGGAAAGTGGTTTAAGGAAAGTTAAAGAAAATTTGATAATCATTGAAATGATTTGGTGAAATAAAAATACCATTAATGTCAAGGATAGCGGTTCTTGAAACCGATCCTGCTCTGTTTGACGCAACACATGTGTACTCTCCGGCATGTCTTGCGGAAACAGATTCAATTGTTAATTGTTTGAGACGCTTTCCATGATCTACTATAATTACATCTTGTTGATCAGACCCTATCGGATAACCGTCAAACATCCAAGATATTTCTAATGGTAAATCTCCCTTTGTTACTGCACACTGAGCAGTTGCCATTTCACCAGCATTCACTGCCTCATCTCCGAAAGACAATGGCAAAATTTGAGGTGCAACTGTTCGAAAAGAAAACGTTTTTAGCACACTTTAGATTAACAGCTTGTAATAAGTATTAAGAAAGTATCCGTATAATTGAAATTGCACACTGATCGTATAATTTCCTTTTGCTTCCTTATAGAGGAAGCATTGTAATTTATTACTATCTTGACCTGTTGCTTCTTGAGATCATAGGCATCTCAATCGTTATTCTTCTAATTTTCTACTCAAAAAATAAATTGGCTTCTAAGAAGTTATTCACAACACCATCTAGCTTATAATACGATTCTTGAGTATGTTAGCGCCTGCGCAGAAGTTCGTCTTCATTGTGAAGAGTTGGGAATCCCTATAAAAACGAACTTCTGCGCAGGCTTGAATCTTGAGTATGTTGGCGCCTGTGCAGAAGTTCGTTTTCATTGCGAAGAGTTGGGAATCCCAATAAAAACTATGAGAACGAACTTCTGCGCAGGCTCTGACATACTCAAGATTCAAGCCTGCGCAGAAGTTCGTTTTCATTGGGCTTCTCAACTCTTCACAATGAAAACGAACTTCTGCGCAGGCGCTAACATGCTCAAAAATCGTATCATAAGGCGCGTATTCAAAGCTACCGTATTATAACCTAGATGGTCTACCCTGACTCACAGAAAGAAACCTTTGCAAACGGATTTTACAAAACATTGAAAAATTAATAAAAAGAAATTGACAATTCGTTTTGATATTATGATTACTTTAAAGAGTGTCATATGTCTGAACCGAAAAAGTGCGATTAAATTTTGTTCTTTTTACAATTTGCTATATTAACGTGAAGATTGATTAAAATTTTACATAAGAAGTCACATCTCGATTTGGGAAAATGGTTTGAGGAATTGATGAATTCATAAAGGCAAGATTCCATAGAATAAAGATACCATTAATGTCAAGAATAGCGGTTCTTGAAACCGATCCTGCTCTGTTTGACGCAACACATGTGTATTCTCCGGCATGTCTTGCAGAAACTGACTCGATAGTTAATTGTTTAAGACGTTTTCCATGATCTACTATAATTAAATCTTGTTGATCGGATCCTACCGGATAACCATCAAACATCCAAGATATTTCTAATGGTAAGTCTCCCTTTGTCACAGCACACTGAACAGTTGCCATGTCACCTGCATACACTTGCTCTTCTCCAAAAGAAAGTAATGCAATTTGTGGCGCAACTATAAAAAGGATTGAAATAGTTAGTGGTTTTTAGTTCCCTAAATTACTATCAAAGCATGGGGTCAAACAATTTTGTTTCAGATTTAGTTCTCCTTTGATCTCCAATTTAATTTTATAACGCCTGAAACACTGAATTTTATAATCATGATGTCGGTTACACTACAGGAGAAACTACAACAATCATGGCGGGGACTTTACCTAGGGCACATGCGCAGTATTCGTTTACGTTAGATAGCGTCTCATCTCTTGTCTGGGTCGGAGGGCGTTAGCGCCCCCTGGCTAAACTCTGTTCACTAATCCCTTCGAATTAACGACATGCTTCAATTTCAAGAACCTGGTCATGGCCAAAGTTCATTCCTGGATCCTGGCAAGGTACATATGCTTTAATATTTTGTTATTAGACAATTCTTAACTAATTGTCGCCCTTCTACATTTTAATATTGCTCCATGGCTAATATTCCATGACAACCTAAAATTATTAGGTTAGAAAAACATTCCATGCCATGGAAAGACATTCCAAGCCATGGAAAAACATTCCATGCCATGGAAAAACATTTCGTGCTATGGAAGAACATTCCATGGCAACCTAAAATTATTAACCATGAAGCAATATTAAAATGTAGAAGGGCAGCCGTTAGTTAGGAATTGTCTAGTAACAAAATGTTAAAGCATACCTTTCCAGAACTGTACATGTACAGTGACAACATAATAATAATATGCTCTTAGTGCATTATAGAGCGGAGACCCACTATTTCCGTGCTTCATTCATCCATTGTCACTGCAATTACTAACACACCGTCACCTTTCAATTTTGGGGGAAATACCAGAGCACAAGCCCAAACGCAACTGCGCAAGTCTGCTGAGAGTTCTTCTGATTGGTGGACAAGTTTTCTCTAATGTCAGTCAGATTCTCTAGTCCACCAATCAGAAGAGCTGGTCAACCAAATTGAAAAATAACTCTCAGCAGACTTGCGCAATTGCGTTTAGTCTCGCGCATCTCCCGAACCATTAAATCGTGAAGGCGTCATTTTAACAATTACGCCCGTGGCTCGATTAAGTGAAGTGCTCCCAATTATTGAATACCGAACACGAAAACCCTAAAAATTGATACATTCTCAGTACTAGTAGCATTCGCAATCCTTTTTCTAAAACAAACATAATACGCCAAGGAAAGGAAAGAACGGAAAATAGGATTATAGTTTCAGGTGAAAACTGAAGCCGAGTGTTAAATGTAGTGTACCATTGACTATCAACTCAGCTGATCGACTGTCAAAGCCAGCCAAATTATTGGCAATGCACGTGAATTCCCCTGCATGTCGAGCCGTTACGGAATCAATGCTTAGAAGTGAAATCATCTGTCCTGTTCTTGTAATTGAAATATCAGAATGACTTTCACTAGTTATTTTCTCGCCATTTAAACTCCAAGTGAATTCAATCGGGCGATCACCTTTAATTACGCTGCATACCACGGAAGTCTGATCTCCCCAATTTGCTGGTCCGTCTCCAATGATGAACGGGGCTATTTGAGGTACAACTAAAATTGACAAGAAATGCAAGAAAAGGCTTTAAATAATTTTAAAAAATCTTTCAGTATACCGTGAGCCGCTGTGGAATCGAAAAGGGTAAAGGAAAGTGGTTCTTTCTATAAAAAAGATGCTATTTTTAATTTTGTTTATATACCATTAATTGACAATTGAGCAGATCGGCTGACTGATCCTGCGGCATTGCTAGCCACGCAAGTGTACTCGCCTGCGTGATGCGCAGACACGGAATCAATGCTGAGAAGTGAAATCATTTTACCATTTCTTGAAATTGTTATGTCTGGATATTTCTGAGGTGTTATCTGTTTGCTATTCAAACTCCAGGTTATTTCTATTGGACTATCTCCTTTTAAAATACTACAGACAACGGAAATTTGCTCTCCCCAGTTTACTGGACCTTCGCCAATGGAGAATGGTACAATTTGTGGAGAAACTATACAAAAAGAGTCGAAAAACATTACTGAGAAAAAGGAAGAAGGATGTATAGAACCGAATGTGTTGATTTTAAGTAATTAGTGACATTAAGTGTATTGTGACTAAATTTCTGAAAATGCCTAATTTTCAGAAATTTTAGAAATGTCTAATTGTCTGAAAATGACTCATAAAGTTACAATCCAGATCTGCAATGTGCAAGTTCATTTAATAGCTAGCTGCAGTTCGTTCAACAGTCAGCTGCAGATCCTTTAGTAGCCACAGCGTCATGTAATTCTGTCAATGTAAGTTTTTTAATTAAAATATATTTGAAAATAAAAATACCCTTTTCTGTGGAAAAGAGGAATTTATGGAAAAGGAGATGTGGAATACGAAAAATTACATAAGCGTTAATAAGGAACATGAGATACATCTACGCCTCCGCTTTCGTTAATGTTGATACACGTTATGGTAATAACTCTCTTTTGATTTATTGGCCTCAGATTTCCTAATAAATGTTTGTTTTACTATTTGTAAACGACTTATCAACTACAACAAACTTTTCTTCTTCAATTCTGATATGCGACAATATGTCAATGATGCAGCACGCGAACAGCTGATTCCTTCGCGCATGCGTGGCGCATGCGCATTGCTGAATTTCTTAAGATTGACACAAGCCAATTTAGGCCTAAGCCAGTTGTGTTTTTCCACCATAAACGAATTCGGAGGTGGACATATCTTGACTGTTCTCTGCGAGATTATTTCTCCTCGATAGCTATCGAGATAAATATTCTTAAAATGCAATTTTTGGTTATTATACAGTGAGGATTACAAAAATGAAGTTTCGAAAAATAAAAAATATGTGAAGTCTCAAAATTAACGTGCAGGATATAAAAGAATATTTGAGTATTTAGGTACCATTGACTACCAAAAGCGCCGAATGACTGACATTGCCGGCTTTATTTATAGCGACACAAGTATATTCCCCTGCGTGTCTAGCAGTAACGGATTCTATACTGATCGCGCTCATGTGTTTATTTAATGCAGTTATCTCTACGTCTGGATTTTGCAAACGCAAGTCTTTTCCATTAAAGAGCCAAATTACTTCCACTGGTAAATCGCCTTTGACTATTGAGCAAGCTGCTGATATAGTGTCACCCCAATTTGCCGGACCATTGCTTATAACAAATGGACCAATCTGTGGAATAACTATAAAAACAAAATAAAAATAATAATTTTACACAAGGTATAAACTTTTCTTTTTAACATTTTTCAACTTTTTCTAACTGTTTGATCCAGTTGGATTTAAAATTAGTTTTAGATTTTTGAAATTTTGTACAGTATATGATCCACTGGATTTAGAATTCGCAGTGTCTGGTTACACAGTTCCGCCAAATTTTTGCTGAAGTGACATAAACGCACTTTTTGAAAGTGAGAAAAGTAATTGAAAAGGTAAGATGCATTAACACTAGGCGTTCGAGTTGAAGACCGAGAACTAATGCGCAGGGGACGCTACGCAGGTGACGCTGCGCAAAAGACGCTGCGCAGAAGACACTGCGCACTCGTACTACTGCATTAACGCATCGAACCCCTCAATTTAAGCAAACAGTTCTACTTTAAACCAAACGGCATCACCACCATTACCATTAAATCATTAGCAATAACATTTTCTAAAATTTTGAGAAAATCAGGATCTCTCTTTGGAAGGTAATAAAATCGCAATCTTTGGAAGTCAACAAATTCGTAATCTTTGGAGGCTAATAAAATCGCAATCTCTGGAAGCTAATAAAATCGTAATCATTGGATGCTATTAAAATCGTAATCATTGGATGCTATTAAACTAAAATCAAGTATAGAATAATGTTTAGAATGTGAGTAATCTATTCAATGCATTTAAGGACAGACTAAAAGGCATCCGATAAAACACCAAGACATTTTGTACCATTTACGATTAAGGAGGCGGAATAACTTGTTCCCCCGGCAGCATTGCTAGAACTGCAAGTGTATTCCCCTGCATGACTTGCTTTCACATTGTCAATTGTCAACAAACTGACACGTTTCGTAGTTACAATTGATATTCCAGAATAATCCTCACTTATAGGTTCTCCATTCAAAGACCATTCAATCTCAACAGGTTGATCTCCCTTGATCAAGGTGCACGTTGCTGTAACTGTGTCTCCCCAATTTGCTGGCTTATCTCTTATAATGAAAGGCGCAATCTGTGGCGCAACTTGCAATAAAAAAAAAGAAAGTAATTTACAATTAAAACACAAATAATTACACAATTGTAATTAATACTTCCTTGACGCACTTTTCATTTGCAATTTCTTCTCCAGTGTTCGCTAAAATTTTTAGATAAAATTCCCCCTACATTTTTCGCTAAATTTCCCGCATATTATGACAAAATTCTCACACATTTTAACAAAATTTTTACATATTTTGACAAAATTCTCACACCTAGCAGAAAATAAAAGGCGTAGAAATGAATCTTTTTTATGGAAATAGAAATCTTAGTGTAGGCCTGAGTAAAACGTGCTCTCGGTGCGCTCTCGAACGGAGACGACGTTCCCCTTCCACGTGCCGATACTTTCCGTATCTTGCCGCACTCGCCCGCAATTGATACGTGAAGTGCAGTAAGACGAGGGAATGCGCCGACGCGAGGAAGGAGAATGTGATCTCCAAACTAGAACACGCTGAGAGCACGTTTTGATCAAGTCTGCATACATTTTCTGCAACAAAAATGCCTTTTTTGGAAAATTGAAAACTGTGAATAGTTAAAAATGCCTTTTTATTGCCCACCTCTGCTTTAATCGTACGAATTGAAGATTACTTAATTGTGTTTTTCAACAACAGGAAGGATGTTTCCGATGGAAAATCACCTAAGAGTCTCAAAAAGTTGACAGAAAGCTTACTGAAACTGCAGAATTGTAGAATCAGATCGTAAGAATGAAGAAAATTGAAGGCGATACAAACTATGTGAAGAAGGTAATCGCATCTGTAGATTCTTATTACTGCAGTTCTCTTTTTATTTTTGTGTACAATTGTAATTGTGTGTACGTGTCAAATATTAGCTTACACAGCTCAAGAAACAAAAATATTTTTTTGCCCGATAGACCATGCTAGTCACTTTTTACTTATTTCGTTGAATCCGAAGTCAAAATTCAAAAGTTACTTCGCGTTTTCTTTCTAGCCTCAAAAAACGGGAAATTTAAGTTTAAATTGTTGTAGAATTTTTATAAATCATATAAAAATGCGAAGCGTTAACCAATGTAATCTTTGGAGTATTACCTTTAATTTAAGCCCAGAAAACTTAAAACATATTCAGTAGTTCCCGAGATATGACTCAAAACGTCCACGCAAGTAAATCGGCCGAGCTTTAAAGCCGCAAAATCTCAGCTTGGCCGATTTACATGTGCAAACGTTTCGAGTCATATCTCGGGAATTACTAAATATTTTTTAAGTTTTCTGCGCTTAAATTAAAGATAATACTTCAAAGATTACATCCGTTTAAATTTTGCATTTTATATATAGTATATACAAATTCGAGAACAATTTAAACTCAAATTTCTTTTTTTTTTATGGCAAGAAAGAAAACGCGAAGTAACTTTTGAATTCTGACCTCGGAATTGGATTCAGCGATATGAAATACGTAAGGAATTGTTCTGTCGGACAAGAAAAATTATTCTATTTTGTGGGATTGTGTTTTCAATGATTTTTAGTGTTTTCTAATTCTTGGAACGATAGAATTAACACGTTAATGTTGTGTCTATTTTTTACATTTCCAAAATAATAATGTTTTTAAATTCTTTATAGCATGTTGTCTTCGAATAATCGTAGTTATTTTAATAATTGAATGTTTTTTTAAAAGTTGAATGTTTTTTAATAACTGGATGGTTTTTAATAATTGAATGTTTTTTAATAACTGAATGTTTTTTAATAATTGAATGTTTTTTAATAATTGAGTGTCTTTTAATAATTGAATGTTTTTTAATAATTGAGTGTCTTTTAATAATTAAATGTTTTTTTAACAATTGAATGTTTTTTAATAATTGAATGCTATTTAATAACTCAATGTTTTTTTAATAATACAATTTTTTAATAATTATCAACAACTTTCGAATAATTCACGTGAAGATAAAGGAATTGGATGAAGAAGTACAATATTCAAGTATTGCTGTTAAAGAACAACTACTAATATGAAGCTACAAATGTACAAACAGTTAACAAAAATAAATGAAAAGAGTGAAGAATAATTTGTAACAAGCTCTGAAGCATAAAACGAAATAAACTAAATTCGAATAAAAAGAAAAAATTCCACATTTACTAAATTTTACAAAAAAAATGCAGTTTACGAAAGTCACAATCATTGAAAATGTAACAAACATTTTGAATTAGTCGGAAAGTCTCTAACATGTTTATATTACATGTTTGTATTCATTACATGTCTGTAAAATGTTTATATAACATGTTTAAAGGTACTACAAGTCTCTATAACATGTTTATACCACATGTTTAAATTCATTACATGTCACTAATCTGTTTATATCAAATGTTAAATATCAAATATCAAAATTACATGTCTGTAACATGTTTATATAACAAAACACATAATTCCAAGAGTACTACTAAATAAAAATCAACAGTTATTATAAAATTCCTGACTGCCGTATAAAAATTAAGGCAATGTCCAAGATCTTAAATGGTAACTTAGGGATCTACTTTTACCGATCTTTTTGCCTGAAGTTGTTTGCCAAAAATAATAAATCAAACATTAATGAGACACTCTAAGGTCTTATAGGGTAATTCCCGAAGTTTCCATCTGCTTTAGTTTAGGCGCAAAAAGATGAAGAATAAATGAATATAAATGTAAATTTAATGTTTATAAATTTCAATGTTGATAATATATATCAACATTCAATTCTTGTTAAACTATTTGCGCCTAAAAAAGATAAATCGCCTTGAAATTTCGGAAATCACTTTCGGAGATCCTGAAATGTGTCATGAATGTTACGTTATTATTTTTGGGAAACAACTTCAGGCAACAAGATCGGTAAAAGTAGATCCCTAGATTACCACTCAGGATACTGGACACGCCCTTAATAATTCCGTATATATAATTTCCGAAAACAAATTGACAGAGAACGGGTTATAAGATTAGTATACTTTAAACAACACGTTTTGTAAAAAGACAGAATGCAAAGGTGAAAAGACTAGAAAAAATGGAAACGTTCTACCATTGACTTTAAGTACTGCAACATGACTATCGGTTCCGGCTGCATTTGCCACAGTGCATGTGTAATTTCCAGTATGTTTTGCCGCAACGCTGTCAATGCTTAAAAAACTGACTCGTTTGTTATTAACGATATTTATATTATTAGCGTCTGAAGTGTCGGAAGTTATGGGTTGGTTATTAAACAGCCAAGTCAATGTCACAGGAAAGTCGCCCTTGACAATAGTACAAGTGACAGAAAGCATTTCTCCCGAATTGAGAGGTTCATCGCCAAAGGAAAATTGCAGAATTTGTGGAGCAACTGCACAATGGGAAAATACCATTTATTAATAAGCAGTTCTTTTATTGTACATTACTCATAATAAATGAACGAAATAATAATAATTAGTAATATTATAAGACCCTAATACCAAAATAATCCTCTATCAATAAATTAAAACCAAAGAAAAGAAGGGATATAACAAGTTTATCGGCTTTATTCGCGCCTTTTTCTAAGTTGGTAACACTTGGCAAAAAAAGATCATGGACTTCTGCGCAGACGCAAATAAACGCAAGGAGCGTATCATAGGGTGCTTATACGAAATTTTCGCATCATAGGGTATACGCACAGAAAAAACCCAGGATCAAGTTGAATAGCGTTATAGCACCAGGAATGAGCCTCGGTCTCTCAACTTGAGTGATATGGTAAAACGACTCAAAATGAGTGAAGCAAGTTCAAGTTGAGTATAAAAAACAGTGGAAAATATGACGAAATAACAAATAATTTCGTATGAAGACACAAAACAGGAAAATTAACATTATAAAAAGAACGTACTAGGTTTAACAAAATAATGAATTGTAATCTTAATTGCCTGTAATGATGTGATGAAATCAAGAATAATTGTAGGTTATGAAAGTATTTTGACAGCTGGACCTGCTGGACAAGTGTGCCAACCTTAAAATATTAAACTTATTGGAAATAGCGGCGCCACTCTCGAAGCGGTAAATTCAAATATTGTATTGACAATTGAGTAAAAAACAATAAAAATATTAAGTATATTAATAACAAAATTTGCCAATTACTATTTTTTTGACGAGTACTCTGCAATAGATAAATAAATTATATTAGATTCTCAGTAAATAGTGCAACTATAGAAAACTGCAAGTGTTACCAACTTATCATAGCCTAAATTTTTTTCTTGTCCTAACTCATTTTGAGTAACT
>WNHD01001542.1:0-18358 GCA_011057455.1 Ganaspis sp. Gsp50 | reverse complement strand
TATGAGTAAGATCTTACTTTTGCACAAGGAAATACACGTGGAAATCTATGACGAAATTATGAAGGATTATAGATTTATATTTTTTTATAACGAAATCTATAGCGAATTTCAGACTTCAAATTTTGTATTTACTTTATTTTTTCCATAAGGGTTTTTCAACTTGGTTTCTTCATTTTTTCATTTTTCAAAGTAAGTAACAAGAAACTTTCACTCAAATGTACAATTTGTAATCTTATTTTTGCAGAGCGAAAAGAACGAGCATTTCAAACATTTTCTTGAGAATTCCACAAGGAATTTGTAATTAAATGTATAATTAGTTATCCCATTTTTTTCAACAGGAAATGTACTGGGATGTTAATCATTTCCTAAAGGTTATATAACATAATTAAGTTCTTATTTCTTCACGAGGATAAGAGATATGTGGTTTTTTTAATCAGTTAACTCAAAGGGAAAATGGAATTAAAGCTAATAAGTTTCTAAATATTTGTAAAAATTTAACATTTTTGTCAGAAAATCTGTAAACTTTGTAAATCGCTGCACGAGCAAAAAATCCTTAGCTCCAAAAATTTTATTTTGTGCATTTTAATGCAAATCTAATAATTCTAAGTTTCTTTTTAAAGCGCTATTTTGAACTTATTGTCGATTTGTTTTAGCTAAGGTCACTTTTATCGTTTCGCATCATTAAACTTAAATATCTTTATACAAGAAAAATGCAATTTAGTTAAATAATTCTCTTTATTCAAAACAGTACATATCCATTAATATTAATTACGTGCACAATGTCCAGAACCGTAAGTGTAAAGTTGACACATAAATTACCTGTTTTTTAATGATTTTTTTATGTAATTATATTTCAACTTTATTGTACGCTAAAGTTTTTGTAATTATAGGATATTAGTTTATTGGAACTTTTAACTAAAGACACGAAGATACATATAGTTAAGAAATTTAGTTTGTGTTAGAATATTAGAGATTTTATGAAAAATTTATGATTCCCAACCATTTGGCACTATTTCTACGCTTGTGACTAATCTTTTCTAAAATTAGTTTATCATTTTAAACAAAACTTTAATGAAAGATTCAATTTTAATGACTTGTCCTTCTGTATATTGATGTAAAATGGTCCGAACTCAAGGAGGATTGTTTTGGTTTTCATCTAACATTCATTTGAAAGCAATATTCAATGTCTTGGATTCTCTCGCGGACAGTAGTTTTATTTAAAATGTGTTTAAATAATGTAAGAAAAATAACTAGTGTTTTGTGTACTTCAATGATTAACAACAAATTTCAATAAAAGATATTTCGTTCAAAATGACAAGTATTTTTATGTTTTTAACGGAACATAAGGGAACAATATATAAAACTATTTGTTTGTCTGAAGTAACTAAATTGTTACAAATTGTACGCTGAATAAGCAAATAAGTGAAAACGCAAGCACAACTTTTCTCAATAAATAATTTAAATTTGTGTTGATGTTTTTTAGTGATATTGGGAAGGTAAAAAATAAAATTTATAAAAATTTTATTATATAAATATAAATTAAATTATATTTTATATAAATTTTTTTTTACCTTCCCAAGATCACTAACAAACATCAACACAATTAACACTATGGAAGGAACAAACTTTAATAATAATTTAAATTTGTTGCAACACACACTGCATTTAACATATTGTTACTTGGATGTTGGATCATGTCATTTAATAAAAATCTATCAAAAGCGCGCTGTTTAAAAGAATTAGTGGAGGCACAGAGTTGACGATGGCCTTTCACACAGTAAGAGACTCGCTTTATACGGTGCCAATAAAAATGACATGTGACCTTTAATTGCATACAGCTTTTCAGATTAAGTTCAACTACTCTTATAAGAAAAAGTAGTGGAGGTAGTGATACCAATAAGTATGGAAATAAGTACTGCAATAAGAACTTGATTTATTGTATTAGTATTGAAACAAGTATTGAAATAAGTATCCCTACTGAAAAAATAGACTTCTACAAGATCTTCTACATTTTCCTGCAGGATATCAACAGTTAAACTCGTATAAGTTTTGTATTAGATCTAATAGAAGAAATCATACGGTTTTAACACACAAAACTGAAAAGCAAAACTAATGTGAATAAACAATAGCCTCAATAAAAATCCATTTTATCATGCATGTGAGCATGTACATGTACAACTATAAGAACTTAAACGTAAAAATTGATTTTAACGTTTAATAACATTAAATGGTTTTCTATGACATCAATGTCTGTACAGTAGGCTTAAGTAAATAACGGTTTGGGATGCTACAAGAAAAAGTTAGTTTTTTGTTTATTTTTTAAATAAACAAAAAAAAATATTTTGTACGACCATGTACACGTTTATACATACGTTCATACCCATGTTCAAAACCCAGTTAAAAGCGCTCAAGTCTCCTTGTGTTCTTTCAAGGGTTCTTTTAAGGTTTGCTGTGAAGAAAATGATAAACAAGGTAACTTTGGACGAGACTACGAGGGACCATTGTACCTGTGATCGCGTGTAGGATGTGTTCCCTTACGGGATCCTTAAGCTATCGAAAATTATTTATAAGGGTTCTCGTACGGAAACCTGTATGTTTTCCAACTTGGGAACGTGCATAGGAACCCATATGGGATCCTACAAGTAAACCTATATAGAGTTCTATGTAGAACTCTTGCAGAAAAATCGTGGATAAGATCCCTTATGGGATCACAGATAATAACAATAAATTGAATATGTAAAAAAATTCTTTAGAAAATATGTAATTTGTTAAAGTCTATTAAACACCATATCTCAAAAAACAAAAAACGTTACTGGGTAGCCGCATGTGCTGTAAAATAGTACTGCAAACTCAAGTGAAAATTTTCGCCTGGTCGTCGGACAGAAAACATCCGGGCAGACGTCCAGACGGATTTTAAGTTACTTAAATTGGTACACATGAATATTCCCAACTCGGAAATTATATGAACTTTCGCAATAGCGAATTCGAAGTGACACTATGCTTATTTTGTAGAACTGCAATAATTCGAAACTCATTTTAAATGAATTTTTATATCCTCGAACATTTAGATAAATATTTAGATAACTGAATTTTCGAATAATCGAACTTTTATGTGACAGAATTTCCACTTCAAAGAAATTTCAAATGCTCGAAAATTTATGTGACAGAACTTCTACATGTCCGACTTTCTGAGTATCCGTATTTTTATTTCGTAGAATTTTAAGTCACGGAATTAATATTTAACAGAAATCTTTTTAACCGACTTTTTATTTAAACGAATTCAGTTATATTCGAATTCGTTTAAATAAGAAGTCGATGGAAACAAATCTAATAAATTAAAATTCTGTTAAATATTGATTCGGTGTCTTAGAATTCTACTAAATAAAAATTCGGATGCTTAGAAAGCCAGACATGCAAAAGTTCTATCACATAAATTATCGAACATTTCGAATTTCTTTTAAGTGGAAATTCTGTCACATAAAAGTTCGATTATTCGAAAATTCGATTATCTATATATTCGGCTAAATATAAAATCTCCTAAATACAATTTCTGATTAAATAAAAATCGAGCGTATGCAAATTCGAGGATATAGAAATTCATTTAAAATAAAATTCAAATTATTGCAGTTCTACCAAACAAGCATTCTGTCACTTCCAATTCGTTGTTGCAAAAGTTCCTATATGTTCCGAGTCGGGAATATTTATGTGTCCCCTTAAATTTGTAGCATATAAAATATCATGTGGGAACCCATATAAATAATTTTTGACAAATTAAGGATCAAGGAAGGAACTCAGATACATATTCTTCTACACGTTCATGAACATGTTGTAAATGTATATTATTGAAACCAATGTTCATGTACATTTTTTTGTACAGTTTTTAGTTTCAATTCCTTATGCTGAAACTAATATTCTTTCTAAAACTAATGCAAAACTATTATGAGGTCACAATCTTGTACAGGGATTTATAGTAAGGTTTGGATTGGGAATTAGAATAAACATTGGGATAAAAGCTGCATCACTAATAAATTTACACAATAATTTTTTGTAAAATCACTATCTTCTAATAGAATTGGTTTTTTCTATTAAATGTATACCTATGAATTTATTTTTTACGTGTTCTTGTACATGTTCCTGTACATGGATAAGACGCTAAAAATATGTGCCAAGTTTTCGTGGACGTAAACATGTATGCGATCATGTACAAGTTCTTGTACAGGAGATTCTCTTCTTTAGAAAATTGTAAGTTTTCCTGTACTTGTTCATGTACATGATCCCGAGTACTTTAATTTTCATGCAAGAACCCGAATTTCTCATTTTACATTTTTATGTTCAAGAACATGTACGGGAAAATATTTTTGAATTTCTTGAAGGAGTGTTCGTGTACATCTTCATGGGCGCTAAAGATACTGAAGATTGTCTTTATACTCGACATTAGAAATCTTTTATATCAATGTGAAGAACATTTTCAGAATTATTTTCTATAAGCTCGGTAGCCGTGGGGTTAAACTCGGGTTCGGTCGTTACGTCGTTTGGTTAGATCGGTTCGAAACTCAGTAAATTAAATATTTTTAACCTTTTATATAATTTTTAGCGTCTATGAAAATGTCCATGAAGGTGTATGTAAATGTGTACATATTCCTGTAGATGTACACAATATTGGCTTCAAGAAATTTCAAATTGATAAATTCCCCTACATGTTCATGAACATGAAAAAGTATAGGAACATATGCGAATTCTTGCTTTAAAATAGACATGTTAATGAACTCGTATAGAAACACGTACAATAATGTGGTGAGCAAGTGGTGTACAAGGACATGTACAATGTTTTTCAGACGGGGTCATAAACGCTATAGAGTGCGCGGAGGTCAGGAGCTGGTATTTCTAAAGCTCTATCTAATACTCCATCTATTTATAAATGGAGCATTTTGCCTAGTACTGTCTGGTTCTTATTACAGTATTCATTCCAATAGTTATATGCACTCTTATTTCATAAGATAATAGTTATAGAAATTTTGTTAAATATATGAATTAATTTTAAAATTTTTGTTAATAAATTTTTGGCATAAAACAAACAAGTTTCCTTAAAATAGCTTGCTTTTTAACTCTTTGTTACCTTAGAAATATATGTAACTCAAGCAACGATATGTAGTTAGTTATTTTAAACACTTTAAAAATTATATCTTTTGCATTCTTTAAACAATATACGCAAAGCTTGTTCGATGAGCACTGACAGATACACAGTAATTGATAAATACTTTCTTCAACAGAATTTTTTAATTATTTATTACATTGTTTCTCTTTTTTTAAATTTTACTTGGCAAAATTGGAAAATCTATTTATTACATTATATATGAAAATAAATATAAGTATACTTAGTATTCACATTACATTATTAGGGCCAATATTTACGAGAATGACAACAGAAAAACGGAGTTTATATTAATATTAATTAAGGAAAAGAAAATAGAAAATATTCAAAACAAATATTACTCAATTCTCTAGTTTTGAATATAATACATCATCATTCAAAATTCTACAAACAAACGCTAATTAATTAAACCATGTAATCACTCACTCGCTGTTCTTTCTGAAAGTAACAAAGAAACAAAAATATCTATCAAAAAGTTACAAATCAAAATCAATAAATTTTAAATTCAATGTGTACTTTATTTTCTTCCATACGTAAAATACGATAATTAAAATATCTTTAACAAAATACAAATCTATATCTTTAATAGTAATTTGTTTACAATGCAATATTAAAAATACAAGTTAATAAATACATAACAACCTGAACAAGAACACAACATGTCATTACGTTTTTAACAGATAATTAATGAACAAACATTTCAAAGGATTCCGGATTTTTTAAAAAAATATCTATTTCTTTTTTTTTAGTTTTTTTTAACTTTTTTTACTTAATGATAACAAGTTTTTACAATATATTCGTGCGTAAATATCCTAGTACTTACTGTAGGTCTTTTAATTAAAAAAATAAAATAATAGATTATTCAGTCCAACTGGTTCATTGAAAATGTTTTATGAATTGCCTACGAATATGAAGATTTCGATTTAATTATTTGTAGGATATGGTTCAGAAAATCAAAATTTGATATATTAATGTTTCTTTACGAGCCTGTATATTTAACATAAATAAGAAGATACGAAAAAAATAAAATTAAGGAAGCATATACAATTTGCTACTTTGTCGATTCATTTGCTGGTTTTATCAAGCTAGACAAAATTTAATATAGCAGACCATACGTTTGTAATTCGAAAATACACGCAGCCAAATATGTACGAAATTCTACAGGTACCAATGATTATTTAAAGTAATCAATTTGGATGCTTAACCAGAACATCGAATTAACGAAAGTATATTAGAGTATGGAAAGTCATTTGAAAAGCCTTATTGAAAGAATTTAATTATCTATAGGTTATTTGTATCAAATCTACAATGAACATTTTCAGATAAGGATAAACATTTTCGAATTAAAAGAGGCTTAAAAAAGTTAACAAAACCAGCGTGGACAACTTACGGTAAACAATGACATTGTATTTAGTTTTATACGCTTTTATGTTGCTTTTCAGTTTTATATGAATAATTAAAATTAATAAGAAAATGTCAAATGATCTATCCTAGAATTGAAGAAACCAATAGTTTCATTTGACAAAATTGCCTTACTATATGAAATTAAATATCGATTAATCTTTGTAAATAGCCAGAAGCACAATTAAGTCTTAACTCGGATATCGTAAATATAAAGAATGAAAGTCAGCAAAATAAATATATCTCTTTGTCCTGGTAGCTTTTATTTTTAAATTTAAAGATTATTTTCATTATACTTGAGCCGCACAGTAAAAGAAAAGATGTTTTAGAAGCTGAAAAGATGATTAGACTTTGTGTGTAATCATCCTTCTGGCTTTTCGGTGATTAGACTGGTTTGCCTAATCACCCAAAGCACTATGTCTAATTATCAACAATGTTTATTCGTCTATAAAAATTAAATTACTATTAAAAAGTGAATGAGAATAACATTAAATGATAATTAAACGCTAATAAAATCCAATAATATCTTTGGCGAAAAATAATTCTAAATTGTAAAATAAATAAAACGAATCAAATGTCAAATGCGATAGTCGACAAAGGTTATGTGTTCATAAAACACATTACCTTTGTCGATTATTGGACTGTATTAGCGTTTAGTTATAATTTAGTGTTATTTTCAATCACTTTTTAATAGTAATTTAATTTTTATAGGCGAATAAATATTGGTGAAGATTAGACATAGTGCTTTGGGTGATTAAGCAAACCAGTCTAATCACCGAAAAGCCAAAAAGATGATTACACGCAAGACTTGTCTAATCATCTTTTCAGTTTCTAAATCATCTCTTTTTTACTGGGCGGTATTAATCCAATGCGTTTTAAAAATACAATCATTTCATCTCAAATTATTACGCAACTTATTACTTTGTTAATGTTTTGCACTCGATATGCGTTTCTCTAGAATGGGTTTAGCAATGTTTAAATATAAACATCAGTATTATTTCAAAAGTATGAATTTGGGTTTATCTAAAACATTCATTGTGGAAGGGTATACTTCTCACTTACAAATTTGGAGTCTTGGATTGAAGACTGACACTACAATAAGTTTAGAAACTCCATCTTTCATAACAAAGAAAAAAACTTTCCTGATGAGGTTGGCGGACGATTGCCAACGAAACGTCGCAGTTTTGACAAATTAATCTTCTGGATTTAATTTACGTTCCTTCAGAAGATCTATTATATTTTCTACACAAATGATCAACATCATCTATCAATAAGTATCACCGTGTACAATTGGCACCCATTAAGAAATACTACTGAAAAGTAACTATGATGTATTACGCAACTTTTTTATTCCATTGGATTATTTCTTAAGACAACTGCATTCATAAACCGAACTATCTACTTGATTGGATTAACTTAATACTGAAAAAGCTGCGAAAAACGTTGCACATCAAGTATGTCACAAACTACTTATCCGGAAATGTGACATCATTTTTAGAAATTAAATTTTTTAAATACCTCTATGTAAGAACCACATTTTATATTATGTGGAAAACAAGAAAAATCGATTTATATTTAATTTAGTATAATATACGACAATAGTTAGACGAGTCAAACGATTATTGCTGAATTATTGCATCATTAAAAATTAAACAGACGACAAATTAGCAATCCCTTTGAAGATATTACTTTATATAAAAAGATCGTATATTTTGCAAGGAAATGTTTGCGGAATGGCTGCTGTATTACCCATAGTAGCGCTGCGCGACATTAGCTAAAGTACAGAGGAAGCACCAGTTTGAGTGCGAGGCTTTCTCACTAGAGAGAGCGCTGCGCTCCCACCAAAGCTTTCCCGCCGTTTGAGAGCGCGTCTGTCTCTTGAGTGGGGCTCAGGAGCTCCCACAGCGAGAGGGCATCTGACCCAACCACAGGTAGCTGAGGTCTCCCTCCTTTAAGACTGCTGCCTTACCTGCAGGGACTGCTGTGCACCCACAAGCTTTTCCGTGTGCTATCCAAATTTGTTTATAACAAATATAAAAGAAGTTACAACTTGAATTTCACGTAAATACACAATTTTTCAAAGAATAAATTTAATTATATCCTTGTTAATACATTGAAAAAGAAAGAAGATCGACAAGGAAGAACAAAAAATTGCGGCCATGAAATATCAGCTACAAATTGTGACGTGGCCTCTCTTTTCAACGCCGTCGCAGGGAAAAGAGACGCACGCAAGAGGTCACGCAACAATAAAAAAGCGGCTGCTGGCTTGGAGAGACCGTTTTACACTCGGCAAAACAATCTCTCGCCACCACTATTTTTTAACAACTCGCTGTAAGCCGCGCTCTTCGGGCTTACAGCAGACCAGCGTCGTTTTGATTATTCTTGGGGGAATGCCAAGCGTCTTGTTTCCCCCGCGCCATACAGAAAACACTGCCCAGGATGACGATGATCTTCCTTCGGGTTGCGGCTAGCTCTCCCAAAGAACACAAGAACAATCTCACGCGAAGGAACTTCACTATAATCGGGTGAGAGAGAGAGAGAGAGAGAGAGAGGGGGGAGGAGAGTTCAATCTAATAAAGAAAAACACAGTTTGTTATTAAACTAAACTTTACTGTGAATTAATTATCCTACGACCCTCGGCACAACACCACTCGGAGACGACCCACTGTGACGGCTGCGACGACGGACACAAACCTCGGAGTCGATTCAGCGTCTTCTAGTAGTTTTCCATTTTTCCTTTCGGGTGTCAAAAGTCAGAATTGGCACGACGTCTCGAAACACACTGAGGAGAGCGGGTCCGGAGCGAGCGACGTAAGTTCATGCTCGATCCACCAGGCGGCGCCGCTTGGGCCTCCTCGCAAACTGCTGCCCTCGCTGGCCAGCTTTGGAACCCCTTGGCGTTGACGCTCCTCCTTTAAGACATCACCGGATGCATTTACGCGACATCCGATAACAAGTATCAATCGGCTGTCACGCGACCGGTGACCAGTTGATACGATTATCTCCGAATTTGCCTATCTGTTCCTCCAGGTTGCGTGTGAGTGCGTTAGTGAGTCAATTTGGAGGGTGTTGCGCTTCGGGTGTTTTACAATTTTGTATAATAAAAAACTAAACCAACCACAAGTTAAACAAAATATCAATTTTCAATGTGGTGCAATTTAAAGCGAAGAGTAAAATATTCTATTCCACAATCTACTTAATAATTATAAAAAATGAAAAAAACTATTTTTACATAATTATTAAGATGACTTGGCGAGTCTTTTGAGCGTGCTTCGAGACTTATTGTTTTTATAAACCGCCCGCGTTACTCTAGTGCATTTTTTTGATGTTAGCTTCGGCGAAGTCCCGGAGAATTGCCAATGACAGTGGTTCTTCAAGAAACCAAGTCACAAAATATATAAATCAACTTATTTTAAATTTCAACTACCATTGTAGCAACCCGGCTTAAAAGCTTAAAATCCTCGTACAAGATCTTTTACAAGATCGTACGTGTGGCTGTGTACAAGGAAATTGACTATTTTCTGTGCATGAACTTGTAGAAGTTCATCATGTGGTATTGGGACAAAAAGAACTTGTACGACGTACGTGTTCGTGTATGCAAGAAAAGTTACATACATGAACACGTAAATTATTGTGTACAAGTTTTTACATAAGTTTGTTACGAGAAATAAATATGAAAGAAAAAATTATGTTCCAGTTTATATCCATATCTACCTTTCTTCAAGCTGACAAAACTATATGTTCTTTTAAATTTTCTTGTGAAAGAACTTGTACAAGTACATGTACATGAAACTATGTAAATTGAAAAACTTAATTTAAAGAATATTAAGAACATTTGTTTACTTTTAATGATCGGAGAACATATGAGCAAAGAATATTAAAATTAAATTTAATAGTCTCCGCTCGTATGCTTACCGCTTATTAAAAAAAAACAAAATTGTTAATTATATTTTTTAAATTAAAAATGTCTTTCTATACAGTTTTATGTACATGTAATTAAATACTTGTGTAAAAACATAATATAGTTTTTCAACTGTGAAAAAGCTCAACATGCTCTTTAAATCAAAATTAATTCACTCTTAATCAGCGAATTGCGATGATAGATACCCCACATTTCACAGCTACGAATCAGCGATGGAAACTCCGCTGTTCCGCGGCGAATATTAGCTGATCAGCAGCGAGTTTTAATCATTTTAAAGTACTAACATACCAGATTCGTAATCAGCACCCTGGGAACCTCCGAGTATGAAATTTCAAGTAAAATAAGTCAAGTTTCAAAAACTCATCCTCATCTTGGGTAATACATTTAAAATTTGTCATAGTTGTTGTTAAATTGTTATCTGCAATTTTTAGGTGATATTTCATTGACACAGTCTATTGAGCTCCTGAACCGATTTTCTTTCTTTTTCCATGTGAAATCATGTGTAGGATGAAATGTACTCCTCGAAAAACCGTATTTTTTTGTAAAATCTATTCGTTTTATAAAGAAGATATTTGGTTTTAAACGAAGTATTATTAAAAATGATAATTTTGAATGTTACATAAAAAACTGTCATTTGCTCCATCAATTCTTTGCAATAAACATACTTTATACTAGGTCATTTGATTCATTTTGATGCAAAGAATTTGAATTTTTAAATCATTAACTTTAGATTGAGGAAGAAAAAATCTTAATTTTTTAAGAAAAGATATCTTCAAAAAAATTTGCACGATTGTTTCTAATTGTAAGAATACCAACTATCAACATTCCACATAGCACAATACTTTGTGGTAAGGTTATGATATGCCTTACAATGAGTTTAACATATGATTACCACATACCCATACGAACATCAATCTAATGCGAAAAAATGTTATAACACCGAGATTCGAAGCTATGCAACCTAACCCACCGCATCGAACGCTAACGCATTACGCCTCACAGCTACACCTAAGGTTGGTTATATTTGCAAAATTCTCCCAGTAAAAAACGATAAATTAAACAAAAATTCTATTTTGAATGTTTGTGACTTCTGTATTTTTTAAATTCCTTTGTATCTAATGGGAGGACTAGAAAATAAACCTAATTTAATTGCTTCTTATTCCAATTTAATGATTTACGCAGAAAAAAGTATAATTGTCTGAAGAATACATTGAATTTTATATATTCTTATATTTAAACGTATTTCAAAATTTTAGAATTACAAAGAATTGTTCCTGTAGTATTTTTTTTATTTTCGTAATAATATTTATTAAATTCTGTAATATTGAAAACTAGTGAAAATTTGTGTTCATTTATAAACATTTTGCATCCTCATAGAGTTACTTGTCATTAATTTATTATATTACATACTATATGTACTAGGGTGGTTATTTTTTTGCAAAGGTTGGAATTTCTTTGGTTGCGAGGAGGAATTGGTTTTAAAATGTGAAAAATGAGGTATGCACAAGGATAGCCAAATTGATTGCGATATTAATCCGTGCCACCGAAGGGTTAAAGTTTAAATGGGGTTTAACTTGGGTTTAATGCATACTTATGCTTTTGGGTGCGCTGAATACGAATTTGGTGTCAAAAAGCGCTGTTAAGTTCTGAAAAGTAAGACTTTTAACAATTTCTGATTAATTTTTTGATTAATTTTTTTGAAATAATTTTTGATTAATCTAAACGATTGGAAAAATTATTTGAGGTAATAAATTTCCATTTAATGACAAAAATAATTTTTGGCGACTGTCAACTGTCAAAAATGACGACAACTGAGTTTAGAAGTTATTATGTTCTTGTTACTCTCTCTCTATTCACAAATTATCCAATTGCTTCATGTGCATGTCATTGTACATCTTTCTGTACGTGTTTACGTATATATATATATGTGTAAGCATAGTTTTTTTACGTATTAGAATTTATAACAAAAAATATTTTGTCATGCACGTGTACATTCTCATAAATTCGTTTGCATTTAGTAGCAAGTCTTACTTGTATGTGTTCATGCACATGTTCATATTCATGTTCATGTACAGTAATAATGTTCAGGAATGCCTTCCTAGTTGACATTGTCTTACACATTTGTTTCCGTAGTAACATGTAAGTAAGACGAAAATCAAAATGGAAGTAATTCCTGAACAGTACTGTATGTGGATTTTTAACCGGGGAACACTTAAATTAATTCTGACTTTATTAGCATTAATAAAGGATCGGCAACACTAATCATAAGCCCAGAACCTGCTCTAGGCATTATGTCAAGCGGGGTGAAGAGTGCCTAAATAGTTGGATTCAGGGAAGACATTAAAAAGTTTAGACTGACACAAAAGGAGGAAGTCAGGCGAAAGAACTGTTGGGACCAACTGTCAACACAGTTCGCTCGCATGGCCTTCTAAGGGGTAATGAATGGAAAAAAATTTTCAGTGGTACCAACCCATTTTTGCTCTATTCCTGACATTTTTCACTTTAACCATTGTTTTAAAAAAATACAGACACTTTTTGTCAAAAAGGTCTGTGTAGCGCTAAACATTAGTTAATAAGAATTCTGAAAATCACTGGGTTTTTGCGGTTTGATGTTTCTCCTAGCCAAAAAATGGTTTTTAGAATTCAATCTGTCACAACTTGACATCAAGATGTGAAGAGCCCTCACCAATCAGAATGCTTGAAAGCCTAAAACGCAAAATGATTGGTGAGCACCTTGCGAGCTTGAAGAAAAGAGAAAGAAAATCTCTCCAATCAGATTGCGTTTCAGGCTTTCAAGCGTTCTGATTAGAGAGGGCTCTATTCTTCAAGGTGAAAATTTTGCGCCTTCATACATTCGAGCTCGCAACTGACAAGAAATATGGCAGACATCTTGACGTCAATTTGTGACAGATTGCATTCTAAAAATCATTTTCTGGCTAGGACAAACATCAAACCGCAAAAAACAGCGATTTTCTGAATTTTCATTAACTAATGTTTTGCGCTACAGGGCCCTTTTTGCCAAAAAGTGTCTGTATTTTTTTAAAAAAATGGATAAAGTGAAAAATGTCAGGAATAGAGCAAAAATGGGTTGGTAGCACTGAAAATTTTTCTTCATTCATTACCCTTAAGATCAACAAGATGAGTGTGAGGACCTTGGTCAGACTACTCACTAGACGTGGACTTCTTAATTATCACCTACACAAAATTGGAAAACATAATTCACCAATGTGTAGGAAGTGTGGAGAAGATGTATTATCATCAATCCATGTTTTGTGTCATTGCCTTGCTTTTGCGAGGGAAAGGCAAATGTGTTTGGGGACTACGCTTGAAGACACTAAGGAAATTACGGATTTACATTTAGAGGATATCTTCGGCTTCTGGAAGAAGACAGGCTTCTCAAGAAACCGGAAGTTTAAGCTAATTGGGACAGGTACAATGGGTGTAAAACCTAAGTGCCTATTTCTTCAAGGAAATGCCCAATTATGATTTAAATACAGAATAGAATAGAATAGCATTAATAATGGAGTTGAATATATTTGCCCTTACTTTATCCCACTGAAAAAGTACATGTAAGTTCAAATATTAGTTTGCACTTAAGTTCTTATATAAAATTGCTTATGTTATCTACGGTGACTCACACTAATAAAAAAATATAGTTTTTTTTCTATCAATGCAGGTTAGATATTATAAGCGTTCATGTTTGGCTACTTGCATACTTTTTCACGTAAGGTCTAATATAAAATTAGCGACATATATGCATTTCAAAAGGGTACGAGACCATGCTGATTTTTCATGCCTTTATATGTGACATGGAATTATTTAATTTTTTCTCTTTGCACATTTTTAAAGGTGCTTACTAAACACGCGCTTACGAACATTATTAACTTTATATATTATTTAAATTAAACAGTCTAAATAAAAACGATAAGCAGAACAATTATTAAAAATGCATCAAGGAATCCGTTCTGACAATGGCGACTTGACCGGTTGTTTGGACTGTTTAAGAAAAAAATCTTAAGAAGCTTTAGAAATTAATTTTAAATTCATTCGTGCTCAAACGAAGATAATTTAAAGCAGACAAGGACGTTACAAATCCGTTTGAAGTGAAATCCTCGCTGATAATTTAAGTGAGATGGGTGAAAATTTCCCAAGTGTTACCGCCGAAAATTTTATATCTCCCGATCTTTGTGAAATTTCTTTTAAATTGTAGTGTTAGTGGACCTCTATGAAATCTGTAAAAAATACATTACGAAAATGACGGGTTGTCAATATACAGGGGTCCGAAAAATGTTGTTTTTACTCTGTACGCTAATCTTCAAATTCTCATAACCTTTCGCAGAATAGGTCAATGTAAAATTATTATAGGAGTTTTTTAAAACATTTTTTATAAGACTTGCGACTATTCTAATGACTTTGAAAAAAATAATAGCACTATTTTTTTGCATTTAAAGAATGTATTTGAGTTTCTCTCCCAATGCGACAATTTTGATAATTTTTTTAATAGCGTAGATAAAAAGCTTTACTTTTTTCCTACAAAAATCTGTAGAAACGAAAATGGGACAGACAGAATCGGTTGTTGTACGAAAGGTTTCACGCGCGCGAATACTCCCGCCGCGCGCCACAATGGGGGAAGAATGACTTGCGCTGATTCAAAACAGGTCGTCAATATTAATCAATTTTTAATTTTAAAGGCTTGATTTGATCGTTATGAAATTTATGAGAAATCTATGCAAGAAGATTTTTTAAAAAAAACTTTATGAAGAAAATTTATTAATTTACAAGATTGTTAACAATTAAGTTTGTTTAAATTTTTTAAAAAAAAATCGGATTGCATAGATCTCTTCAAAATTTCATAACGATGAAATCAAGCCATTTAAATTAAAAATCGATTAAAAGTTACGACCTGTAGGAAGTTTTGAAGCAGCGCAAGTCATTTTGCCCTCTTTGTGGCGCGCGAAGGAAGTATTTGCGCGCGTGAAACCTTTTGTACAACAACCGATACTTTCTGTCTTATTTTCGTTTCTACAGATTTTTGTAGGAAAAAAGTCAAGCCTTCGATCTATGCTATTAAAAAGATTATCAAAATTGTCGCATTGGAAGAAAAACTCAAGAACATTCTTTAAATGCAAAAAAATAGTGCTATAATTTTTTTTATTAAAAACCATTACAATAATCGCAAAGCTTATAAAAAATTCTTTAAAAGACATCTAGAACAATTTAACATTGACCTATTCTGCGAAAAATTATGAGAATTTGATGATTAGCGTACAGAGTAAAAACAACATTTTTCGGACCCCTGTATATTGACAACCCGTCATTTTCGTCATGTATTTTTTACAGATTTCATAGAGGTCCACTAACACTACAATTTAAAAGGAATTTCACAAAGATCGGAAGATATAAAATTTTCGGCGATAACACTTGGCAAATTTTCACCCATACATATATCTTGAAATTAGTTCTAATGCGAATATTTAAACTTTAGTTTTTTAGAAAATGAAATTGAAGTGAAATATTGGGATTAATATAAATAAATAAATCTTTGCACTAAAATGTGTGCATATAATATCCTCTTTTCATTTACACTTTGGAAGAAAATGTCTAGTATATTACATAAATTAAAATTAAAAAAAAAGTTTTAATAATTTATGATATTTTTATATAAAAATCAATCTCTTCTGTGAAGTTGCATTTTCTGAAAAATCGAATTTTAAATTCACACTTTATAATGTGTCAATAGTTCTGTGAAATCAGAAGTTCGGATTTCACAATATCTCACTTAAAATTTAAAATCAAACGGATTTGTGACGTCAAAAGCTACCTTATGGATAATTACGATATCGTCATTTGTAGAGAAAACTATATCGTATATTATGTCAGAAACTTTATCGTAGACAATATCGTAAACTTCATCAGAAACTATATAGGTTGTGATTTGATCGAATCGTCTAGTGTTGTTTCTTATGAAGTTGACGGATAATTTCAATTTTACCAAACATAAAACTTTTCTTTTAATGTACACCCTGCAATCGAAGATCATGATAATCTCGAAAGTCATAAGAATTTGAAGGAAATCTCTATACCTCGATTTGTTGATTATAGGATAATATCAAAAGAGAAGAACACGTTTTTAATACCTGATAACACAGACAAATGTAAAAGAACTATTTTTGTCCTAATAAAAGCGACCTTTTATTTTGCAAAACTGATGAAAAAAGTTTTCGATAACTTTGAAAATAAATTGACTCTTTGTTTTTTGATAGCATGTTGGTATTCCCAACACGTGGCACGAATTACTTGAAAAATTAGGAAAGATTTTGAAACTCTCAAAAGATGCAGGAGTAATATGATACTTGCAACAATGTAAGTTTAGTCTAGACAATATTACATCTAGGTATAGAAATTTATGAATATGGTATCGGGCCTGACAAAGAGAAAATGGGAGCGATCTCTGACTTTTTTTTATCACGTAACGTACACGAAACTATGAGTTCTCATGGAATGTGTAATTATTTCCAAATTAAATCCAAATTTCGCGCTTATAGCTGCCCCAATAATTGAACTTTTTTAAAAGGAAAAAAAGTGTAAGTAAGATGAGAAGCAAAAAAAGCATTTTACGAGCTCAAACAAAAAATAATACCGAGTCCGGTTTTAGATCATTGTAATCAAAATTCAAAACAAATAGAGCTGAACACTTAGCCGTGTCAGACCTCTGCAAGACGACCAAAAGGATGATATTGTTTATGCGATAAATAAACGCACTTTAGACGGTGAAAGAGCATATAATTCAAGTAAGTTAGAGTTTCTTGATATTGTATGGGCGATATAACGTCTGTGCTCTTGATTAATTTAATGAGAAATACGACCGCAATTAAAATCATAATAATCTTGAAAATTGTAAATTTAGACTGCTCATTTCCGTTCATGTCAAAATCTAAGAACAAAAATTTTAGCCTCGATTCGCTTCTTAAGGGCATGTGATTCAGAGTAAAAGAAAATGATGGTAAAAGTCAAAAACTTTTTTGAATGAATTTCTCCGAAACAGATAAATTTTTTTAAATAACATTTCGGTAGTTGAAAGAGAGCATGCCGATAAAGGTTTCTCTGGTCATTATTTTTTATTTTGATAAAAAAAAAAAAATTTATTTATTTTTTTTGAATGGATTTCTCCGAATCTGCAAGATATTTTTAAATAATATTTGAAGTAGTCAAAGAGGGCATGTTAATTTAGGTTTCTCTGGTCATCATTTTTAATTTCAATAAAAAAAAATTTTTTTTGCTAAACTATGAAATGTCGGTAGTCAAGATTCATGTCACTGAGTACTTTTTGTCAATCAAATTTCTGCTAAATGAGGAGATGTTTATGAACAATATTTTAGGAAATGGTAATTGAGATGTAAATAAAGGTTTCTCTGGTACTTATTTTTGAATTTGATAATAAAAAATATTTTATAAATGTTTATATAGTCATTAGTGTAGTATATTAGAATAGAATGACAGCGCCATCTGTAATGTATTGAAGTGGTAGCTTGTATGAGTTCAGAAAGTGAGAAAATCAATTGGTAATGTAGAGAATTCTATAAAATTACTGTATGTTACGCACAGTAAAATCGTGTAAAATAAAATGTTAATAATAAAGTGAATTTATAAGCTCATACGAAGAAAAACTGTCTGCATATCTGAAGGAAATTTCATAAAATTTACAGATTTTATCAACTATAATAGTGACAGCAGGTTTTAACTGTGTAAAATAAAAATTCAAAGAATTAAATAAAACCATAAATATAATAATATTAATTATTTATTGATAAATCGTTATCTGAGAGTTAAAAAAACTCTCTTGTCTTTCTAAAAGCTCTACTTTCGAGTTGACTGTCAAAACC
>WNHD01001541.1:0-28722 GCA_011057455.1 Ganaspis sp. Gsp50 | reverse complement strand
TTAAATTTTTGGAGTTAATTATCAACTCGAAAAGGGAGTTAAATTAACTTAACCTCAAACTGTCAAAAATAACTTTCCGTTAATTCAGTTAATTGATATATTTTAATCACACTAAATATAAAATTTGACTAAATAAATCAATTGTTGTTTCTTAAACACGATTTTACAATATAAAAATGCCCCTATGACTTAAAATAGAACATCAGTTTTATCAAGTTATCTCAACTCCTTTTTCTTTAACTCCCAAAGTGTGCGACTTTTATAGAATCCCCTGGGGAGTTAGTTTTTAACTCTCTTTTTTTACAGTGAATGGGTGAACAAATCCGCACCCTTTCAGAGTAGATAAACTACTAATTCAGATTTAGAGAGTGAACTTTGCAATTTAACGGCGGCACTCTTTAAATTTGAATTAGTAGTTTTCCACTAATGAATTAAAGAAAAACGAGTTATACTAATAGTGAAGAATCCATTAATCTTGAGCGCTCTCTAAATCTGAAACAGTAGAAATCTACCATTTCATAGTGAAAACTGAGCAACTAATTCATTTAGTAAAAATCTACTGAAAAATAGTAACATTATTTTGTAAATTAGTGAAAAATTTACTAAATCTACAGTAGAATTTCACTGAGAATCAGTAGAATTTAACTGATAATCAATTGCAATTTACTAATTGAATTAGTTACTCAGTTTTAGCTGTGAAATTAGTAGATTTCTACTGATTCAAATTTAGAAAGTGGATACTACTAATTCTTAGCGGAAAATTACTAATTTGAAAGTGTTTTAATGGATTTTTCACTACTTAATAGTAACACATATTTCTTTAATTCATTAGTGGAAAACCGCTAATTCAGATTTAGAGAGCCTTGCATTGAAGAACACATTTTGTCTTTCCTGTGATATTTGCGTATCTAGATTTGACGAAGTTTTTAAAACGAGAAGAACCTTAGGGGCCATACTTAAATTACGTAACGCTTAATAGGGAAGGAGGGGTGTTAGGCCATTTGTTACATTCAGCAAAAAAAAATGGCGCTAATCTATTAAATATTCTGTTACATAGTGAAGGGGGGTTTAAAATTTTCAAAAAAAGCATTACGTAATTTAAGTATGGCCCCTTATCACAGAAAAAACAAAATGTTCTTTTTCAATGCATCATCTGTTCAATTCCAAGATAAGTTGGAATTCTACAGACAATATGCCTGTAAAACTTCAAGTGAATCATGAAATTTAACATTTTGTTTTTCCTGTGTACAAAAGTAGTGTTTTCTTTTTATTTTCATAATAATAACAGCAATATTAATAATAATTATGATAATAATAATATAGAAACTCACAGTTTTCTTGAGAAGCGCATCCATGTTGGATAATAGACTGAACAGTATTTTTAATTTCATCTGGAGCTGGTTCTGAATGCAAACATTTTGAAGCCTCCTTTACTACATCTGTTATTATAGTTTCATGTTGTGGTCCATTGCAATTTTCTTGTACTCTTGCAAGTGATGCCAATTTTTCATTACCTTCCTCTATCAATTGTGTAGAATTTACTTGCTTCTCTGTGCACAATTGAAGAAACTCTTCACTTGATAAACTATCGAAAACACCTGCTTGTGTATAAGCAAGGCCTGTAAAAAATTTAAGAGATTATGTTTTTAAAGAAATTATCAGATTTTTATGTTTAAAAAAAGAATTGATAGTTGTACTTACAGCTGATAAAGGCTAGGAACAATGATAATTTAAAACCTCCCATTTTCGACTTTTGGAAATAAGTGAACCTAAAAGATACCATAGACTTTTAGCAAAAGATCTTTTATTAAATAACAAAAATATACAACTACACGGAGAAAAACCGCAGATGAAATGAACCTGAAACTTAGGTAAAAATTATCTAAGTTCTTGAGTAAAATTCGCTTAATAATTTAGGTGAAGTTTACCTAATACGTTAGGTAAATCTTAAACTAATCTTTTCAAAATATATAAACGTTAGGTAAATATTATACTTGAGTGATGTTAAGTAGATTTTACTTAACTAAAATAGGTAAATTTCACTTGCAATTTTTCTCCGTGTACTCTCTAAAATTGAATCAGTAACAAATGACTGAAATTTCCGTAATCTTTGGACTTTTACAGATTGAAATAGTGAGAAGAGGGTCACTGAAACCTCAGCAATTTTTTTTAATTCAGTTATAGAGAGTGCCTGTTTTCTTAAATTGAAGAAATGGAATGGAATTAATTTAAAGAATTATTTAAATTTAAACAGTAAGGTGAAAATATCGATCACTCTGATATTTAAATTTAGTCAAAGTTTAATATAATTCGAAGCTACTTACAAGAATGTTAAGATCCGAATATTATTCTCAGCTTAAGAGAGCTCAGTAAAAATTTAAAACTTCTTCCACCAAGAGAACTTTTGAAAGTGAGGAAAATATTAAAAATCCCTTAATTTATAGAATTGATCTGAGCTGAGGTAGGGACTAATTATCTTTGCAATTGATATATAATGTAAATGTAATAGATAAATTTTCAGCTTGACCTTCACCTTCAGATAGTCAAATGCCTTCTCGGTCTTCAAAATTGTTTACAGTAAAATGACGGAAATAAAAAAAAAATTTTCACACCGTCCGAGCCACCACTTTTGAAGCGTTATAACTTATAAGTTATTGTAAATTACTATCTTTTAAAATTTTCATCATGAAGTAAAAATAACTTTTTATTTTATTACTTAATTTGAAAGAGTTCAACAATTTATTTTTAATCGAAAATAAATAAATGGCCGACTACTGGAATTGGCCGAACTTACTAGCATTTACCCTATATTACCGAGTATATTACTAAATATCTATAATTGTTATTATTTTTCTTAAAGATATTTCCTAACAAATTTTTAACGAGGATCCAAAGAATGTTTTTAAAATTTCAAACTAATGTATCAATTAACTAATCTCTATAGAAAAATCGTTCTGAACTTAATGATAATTTGAAAAAAAACAAAAAATATGAAGAAATAGCATGTAATTTTAATTGCACTGGTTTTTTTATCATTTAACTTTTTTCAAAAAAAAATAAAAATGAACATCTAATTTTACTTTGCTTTCTTAAACCCATTTAATCTTTCATTAACCAAAATGTTTTTCAAAAATATATTTTATTTCTATATGAAATTCCTATTTAAAAATTACACTTTTGAAACTAGATTGGAAACATTAAAACAATCGGCTTTTTTAAACATATTAGTTTAACTCTTGTAATTGTAAACTATTTCCAAATTTTGCATTATAATTTATAAATATTTACAAATAATCTTTTAGATAATTTAAGAATAACTACTTTTAAAATAAAGCGATCACAGTTTTCTTGACAATATCAACTTGATGCCAAAAGTAGCAAATTGATTATAAAATCTTGATTAACTTAATGCCTACTTTTGTTATCAATAAAATGTAAAAAAAAAAAGTAAACTGTGAACTAGAAAATTCTTGTAAAATGAATCGAAAAATTTAATTTAATTTTTGTGCATTTTAATTCTTGTTTAATGAATCTTCTGAATTCTTGTTGAATGAATAATTGTTTTGCATTGATTATAAAAATGTAAAAATATTAGAATAATGATTTTGAAGTAGAATAAATGCAATGGAATTTATATTTAGCGATTGGCAAAGGAGGGTCAGTTTCGTATATTGGAATAGGGTATAGAGCTTTAGTCTAAAATTCCGACGTTGTCTTGGAAATCAGCTTACACAAATACCCCTTTGAAAGAGGAATTTGAGGGGAGGTCTTCGATGTGGGTGGGCAGCTTAGGCGGTAGCGGTACATTGTACAAGTCATATATCCTTCTCGGAGTAGCGCAGGAGGCAAGAAGGGACATGGGGAAACTGGGTTGTGGTAGCAGTCGTAGCAGAGCAAAAGGATGTAGCAAGAAGGATGAGGGGTGGATAACAAGACCGAACACTAGAAGAAAGAGTAAACCGAGAACCCACTATCTGTGTTCAAAACGAGACACAGAGATATGCAATATTTGCTAAAGAGAGACAGACTGCAACCTCATGATGCAATCCTCGTTTATTTCCCAAAATTGTCTACGTTGCAAAAAACTTGACAATAGATTTGCATAATTGATTTGCAAAATAAAAGCTCAGTTCACATTTTTGCCCTTTCAGGAAAAGTATTTTGTATATCTCGGTCTTTACTTTTAGTCTATACTTTTAGAGATATTTATAAAATCTATTTTACAAGATTTTTATAAAAGCTGTTTTACAAGATTTTTATAGAAACTATTTTACAAGATTTTTATAAAATCAATTCTAAAAGCTTTTTATAAAATCAATTTTAAAAGATTTTTATAAAATCTATTTTAAAAGATTTTTATAAAATCAATTTTAAGAGATTTTATTTTATCACAGTGTATTGGAAGTAATTTTCATTTTTTTGTAATTTTTGTAATTCTTTTTTTGTAATTTTACTATACATGAAAACAGTATTTTTGAAGTGGTAGTATTTATTTTTTAGTTGAAACTACGAATAGGTCTCACTTTAAAAACTATTAAATTTTCAAATTAATGAAACTTAAAAATAAAATTTTTTTTAGAAAGTAATTATTGGAATTACTGGAATATTTAGCCTTTACTCAAATTTGTATCCATTGATTTCTTGTATTCTTATTGTATTTCTTGTATTTATATATTGTCAAACTCTGACTGAAATTTGTGTTTAATTGGAATGCCGATGTTGTTGTTTACTCTAATAATTTTGATTCATGAAACTTTTCCATCATTTTCAAATATATTGATTTAAAAAAAATTTTATCAAATTTGTCTGGCTTTCGGAATTCAGGTCTGTGCTTAGTTATCTTATTACCATGTTATCACTGAAAAAAACAAGTATTGTTTTCAGTCCATTTTTGGCTGGAGTCGTTTACATAACTGTCAATTTGGACTGATTTTAAGACCAAAAAATGACTTGACCTTGTTTTAAGCCGCAAAATTAACTGATTGTGTGAACGGTTTAAGACCTTCTTTTTTCTGTGTACCTATTTATAAATTTGAAAATTGTCTATTCAATTTTTAGTGACAAATTACTAAAAGTAAGTGAAAATGGAGGGGCTGATAGTAAACAAATTAACAAATAATCCAGTGATGCAAAATGTGAAAATGAAATAGAGATGTGAAATTTACATACAGAGAAGCAAGTAAGGAGACGCAAATTTACAAGAGATGAAAAAGACATTGGATTTACTAGAGAAAAAGAAACAATGTTTCCAAGAAACGTTTCCAAGAGAAAAAGAAACGGTTCCAAGAGAGAAAAAAACGTTTCCAAGAGAGAAAGAATGAGATGCAATAATCGCAAAAGAGAGAATTGCAATCTTTTAAAAAAGAGATGCCACGTTTGAGAGAGAAATCCAGGAAAAGGAAGAAGAAAGAAGTTGAAGAATACGACGAAGAAGGAAAAAAGAAAGAAAGAAAAGGTAAGAAAGAAAAGGAAAGAAAGAAAAAGAAAGAAAGAAAAGGAAAAAAAGAAAAGAAAAGAAAGAAAAGAAAGAAAAGAAAGAAAGAAAAGAAAGAAAGAAAAGAAAGAGAAGGAAAACAAGAAAAGGAAAACAAGAAAAGGAAAAAAAAGAAAAGGAAAAGAAAGATGAAAACGAAGAGGAAGAGAAAAATGTAGAAAAACGAAGAGAAAGAAACAGACGAAAAAGAAGTGAAGAGTAAGAGGAAGAGATAAAATCCAGAGGGATGGAATGCTGGGAAAAGAGGAAGAGAGTGAGGATATCGGGAGCAAGGAAGTGCTGAGATTTATTGAGGATAGTTGAAAAGTTGCCGGAGGCTGTGGCGTCCAAGACTCGCTCTGGTTTCGGTGTTATAGAGGCAATGTTGGTGATGGCGTCTTCATCGGTTGGAGGCCAGCATTGGCGTGGATACCCGAGGGTCAAACCCCGGAGATAATGCCTGGCAGGAGGGATTCCCCGAGATTAACCTTTGAGCTAGATAAGTACGAAACCGCGCTTTCGAAAAAGCGAGCTATCCATTTCTTGGAACGCGCGGAATCTCTAGCTGCAGAATATTTATAGGCAAAAGAATGACACTGACGCTACTAATTTAACGCGAAAACAATTTGCCAGCGCTTATTTCACGGGACAATAGTTTGCCGACGCTGATATAACGCGAAAACAATTTGCCACGAATTTATCACAGCATGAGTTGTCTCTCGATTGGGAATTGCCACAATGAAAAAGATACGATAGAAATCTGATAGAAATTAATCAGTGGATGGCACTTGAAAATACGTACACGGAGAAAAACCACAAGTGAATGAACAACTTAGGTAAAAATTACTTAAGTAGTTGAGATAGAGTATTTAAGTAAAAATTACCTAAGAACTTAAATAAAATTTGCTTAATAATTTACTCTCTTTAAATGAATACTCGAAACTTTGCTGATTCGCAGCTATATAAGTATGCAGCTGATTCAATTAGCATATATATACTGAGAATCAGCGAAATTTTGTGAAATCAGTGAAATTTCACTGATTACTCAGTGTACATTCTTAATCTGGTTTTTTAAATATATTCTTATTTGAATCAGCTGCTCATTTATAGCTGAGAATCAGCGAAGTTTTGCTGATTCATTTTAAGAGAGTAGGTGAAGTTTACCTAATACGTTAGGTAAGTTATACTTAACTATTCTTTTCAAAAATATAAACGTATATGTTATAAAACAATATAAACGTTAGGTAAAGATTACTTAAGGGATGTAAACTAGATTTTACTTAACTAAATTAGGTAAATTTCACTTGCAATTTTTCTCCGTGTATATGTGCTTTAAATCTGTGGAGTGGAACAAAATTCCTCGGGGAATATTTTATCTTTCGTACACTGACCGCACTGTATAAGTAAATCTCCCATAATGCACAGCAACGTCAGTCTCTGTATTACTTAACCTCAAATATCGTATGGCTGGAATACACATATTGCGTATCATTTTCATTTTCAACAATACATTATGGTTGAACTACCCAGAATTATGACAGTACCTTCGAATTATTTCTTTCAGTGTATTTGCGATAAAATCTAAATTGTGAAAAAGTGTTAAAATTCGCTGTGAAACGGGAAGTGAGTTTTTAGATAAAATGACGGAGTTTAAATTGTTAATTTTTTTTAATTACTCGTAATAGGTTACTTTTGCTTCAGGGATGTATATATGACTAAGACGGTTTATACTAAAGTGAGGGCTGCTACCTCTCGACGGAATAAAATTCATCAAAAATTCAAGACGTCTTAACTGCAGGTTTCTTGCCCCATAAAGATTTCACTGAAAGTAGGTTATTTTACCTTTAAACATTTCGGGCTTTTTTGCTCTTTGGTGCACATTGCAAACATTTGAAAGCTGATTTCTTATTGTTGATTGCAACCTTCTTTCGTTTTTCTTTTGTTTCTTGTGCTTATTGCAAAAATTTGAAGGTTTTTTTTTGTTGATTGCAAATTTCTTTTTTCTTTTGGTTCTACTGTTCGTAAAAAGACAAAATTTCTTCTTTGCTTGTTTTTTTGAAATAAATTGAATCTGTATTTTTTACTACCATTGAATTTACACCAATGTGGTTCTAATTGGTTTTTACAGCTAAAAACCACACTTTTATGTGACGCTTTTTTGTCGTTAAAATATCTTGACCGATTTTAATAAAATTTTGTATTAATGCTTTCTTTACGATTTCGATGTTATATATGTTTCTTTGCCTTATTTCGAAACTTACCTTAACTTAACCTTGTTTTGTTTACCAGTTTTGTCTTATCACTTACTTAAGTGGTTTTTAACTGTAGATGAAGATATAATTTTAATTGATATTAACAAAGAAAAGATCCAGAAATACAATTTTTGTAACTAATTATTTGGTGTTTCTTTGTAAATAAAGTATACTCATTTTTAATTCGATTTTATATATAGGAATGCCTCTTTGATGATGTCAATTTAATGGTATAATTAATTCTGTATTTGAGTCACCTAAAGGGACATTAATTATTTCAAATTCCCCAAGATTTCAGATTTGTTAATAACCCGGTGTCTTTAATTCATTTTAAATTGCCTTTTACAATGTGTATGACACACTTAAACATGTTCTTTCAGTGGATTTGTATATAGCAAATTGATATTAAAGGTATCAAATTGATATCAAAGGTATCAAATTGATATCAAAAGTATCAAATTGATATCAAAGGTATCAAATTGATATCAAAGGTATCAAATTGATATCAAAAGTTTCAAATTGAGCAAGAGATTCATAAAAAGATTTTGTAATCAATTTGTTATTATCAAATTGATACTTTTCGGTATATCAAACTGATACTTTCAAAGAAACTGAATAACATTTGCGAAATTTTAACGACGCGAATTTTGAAGGAATTCTGTCCTGGGGTGGGAAATTATTGCGCGTCAATTAGACGAGGTCTTTTGCCATTTTGGATTTGCTGACTAATTAATTTTAATTTGACGAGTAATTTTATCCGTTTCCTATAATTGGAACAATTAAGAAAACTCGACTGAGAAGAAAGCAAGAGACAATCGTTTCCTTGGCGGAATTGAATAGTCAATGAAGAACACATAACCATAATAAGTTCACTGATTCGTGAAACAAATGGGAAAAAGGGTGTGGAGAAGTGGACGAGTAGACTCTCGTGACAATTTAGCCTGGAAGTGTGCCAAACGGCTGAGGTCAGTAGATTCGACTAATCTAAGTTGCTTAGCATCATTTTGAGTTCCACTCTTCCAGCTCATTTCAGCTTTGTCTTAACTTCTATTGCCCCCTTGAAACGCGTACACTTTATTCAACTCTCTCTCCCTTTTCATTTTCGCCACGATTTCAACAGAATTTTAAACACACAGTTTACTTAAAAGTATCAAATTGACATCAGAAATATCAAATTGATGAAGATTTTGTGATCAATTTGATACTTTTTGGTATCAAATATCAAATAGGTATCAAATATCAAATTTGGTACTTTTTGGTATCAAATTGATATATCAACTTGATAAAGTAACTTAGTACAAGTACTTGAAAGTATACTTTCAAGAGAACTGTGCATTGCATCATTTGACAAAAATTAATAGAACATTAAGATATGATGATTTTATGGCTCAGAGTTGATCAAAAATGGAAATTTCGTGTTATAATAGAAAATGCGCTTGCAATAATTGAAAATGCTTGTAATAATTGAAAATTCTTGCAATAATTGAAAATTCTTGCAATAATTGAAAATGCTTGTAATAATTGAAAATGCTTGCAATAATTGAAAGTTCTTGCAAAAGTTCATTATTCCTAGAAACGAGACGGTTCATCTTGAAAGCAGAATATTAAAAAATGTGTAACAATTATTTGATGCAATTAGACAAAAGATTGGTTCGGAAAATGGAAAAATGTAAAATTTAGTCAATTCTCGCTTTTCACGGTGTCTGCGGAAAAAATGAAAAGAACAAGGGCAAATGAAATTCTCCTTGGGTGGATGGAAAAAGAATATTGCGTGAAGTTAGCAGGGAGTATACCGCTGCAGAAACTTGGTTGAAACTTTAATGGACAATCCTGACACCAGGGGACAATCATCGTAACTGAACCTCCAGGGTGAAGTACAGAAGATAACTTCAGGAAGTTTGCTTCTTTCTCATTGTCTTCGATCCCAACTTGTATCATTCCACATTTCACTCCCAGAAATTATTTTCCCGTTCTCTATAAATCTTCTCGCGCTTATGAAAGAAATGTCTTTTTATCAGCCGCGCAATATTCTCTTTTTAAATTCACAATTTCAGAGTGTATGATAATATAGGTTTTTGCAGAGAATATGACAATATGCATTTTTTAGAGTATGACAATATAATTTGTTAGAGTATATGACAATATGCATTTTTTAGAGTATGACAAAATGTATTTTTTAGAGTATATGACAATATGCATTTTTTAAGGTATGACAATATACATTTTTTAGAGTATGACAATATACATTTTTTGGAGTATATGACAATATACATTTTTTGAAGTATATGACAAAATACACTCTATTAGAACATAGAACAATGTACATTTATTTAGAGTACATGACAATATATTCTTTTTGTAATTGGAATACAAAAAGAATATGTTTTATGTAAAATATTTTGCACCGAAAAACGTTTTAAAAAAGTTCGTAAGCTTAAATGCGCATCTAATCTTTAGATGTTAATTTTAGTTTAGTTTAATGTTACAGCTATTAGATTTTTACAAAAAAGATGTTTTACAAGAGTTAGATTAATGTTAAAAATTTATTAATGTTTTAAAAGATTAGTTGACTATTACAGCTACACTGAGAAAATGGGTCGGTTGAAAGTAACCGAAACACTGCTAATATAGCACCTCATATAATCATCAGTTGTTTATAAGTAACCGTTTTACTCGGTTAAATTCAGCAACTAAGTTTGCAGGTGCTATATTAACCGAGTCGTTTTCTCAGTGTATTAAATGTTTACACAATTGTTATATTTGATCCTCTCGGTTCACTGTGTTTTAAAAGAATCGAAAATCGATTGGAATTAAAGGAAATTAGCTTTTCGTTTAGTAAAATGTTTTTTTTGGATTGATAGTACATTTGACGTTGTCACATAGTTGTAGTTGGCGTTAAAAGGGGTTCTATCTCGAGAAAGGAAATTTCATTTCTAGGTAACGTTATACGAAGAACCTCTAGGGCCATCGTGCAACTTGGAGGTAGAGACACTCGATCGCAGGACTCCATTTGCGGTTTAGCATAATGGAAATCCGACGCGCGGAGCCTTTTGGCCCACAGCGTCTCTCTTTCTCTCTTCTTCCAATGAAATTTCCTCATTTTTCTCACTTTATTACACCCCCTTGCTCACCACACTGTCTGCATTCTTATCTCAGTTGGCCCTCGGTATATCGAGCTGTACGTGACCACTTTTACCAAATAAAAATAAACAAACCCAAACGAGAACCGGGAAAGGTTTCTGGGCGCCTATGAGCCTCCAACAATGCACCAGCGACTAAAATTTCTTCCTCCGATACACCAAGTTCGGCAATTTCTCAGTGTCTATACATATATGAAACTGGCTCTCGTTGCCAGAAATCAGGCAACGAGCTTCATTTCATCGATCTTTCAAGATACCTGTTGATGCTCTTATAAAATCACGACAATTTTTGACAATAGTCGTACTCTGATTTGTTGCACTTTGCTTGCGATCACTGTGAAACGTTTATTTAAATTTCTTTTTTTTCACACGCATTTAGATTTAAAGATCTCTATGGAGATTTAAAGATCTCTATGGGGACTTAAAAATTTCTATGCAGATTTAAAGATCTCTATGGAGATTTAAAGATCTCTATGGAGACTTAAAAATCTTTATGGAGACTTAAAAATCTCTATGGTGATTCAAAATAATTTGGAAACAAAAATTTCAGTGAATTGTTAGAGAAAATTTAAATTATTAGATCAGAAATTAGAATTATTACATCAAGATTGGTATATTACATTTGTAAGTACTTTAGTGAATTAAGATTGCAAATTTTGAAAAAAATTGAGCTTGTATTGAAAATAACGGGAGTTTTTGGCTCAATGGTCTGATACAGAAGCAGACGACTAATTGCAGGCTAACGCCGATGTAATAATTAGCAGAGATGAAAAAAAGAGCGGAAGCAGGAGAAAAAGAAGAAAATGAGAAAATGCAGCAAGACGATCGTTAATCGTGGTCCTTTTTGTCTTTGCATTTTTCAGGAAGGCTGTGATGAGGGGTGTCGGCTAAAAAGGTTGTCGCGCAGGCGTAGTAGGAGCTTCGGGAAGATGCTGCCTTCCGGGAGAGACTTGTTAAGGCCGTTGCTTCTTCTAATCATCGCAGGAAGTACCGAGGCCTTCAATCCACGACAAACAGGTAAGAGCCATTTTCTCCCCTCGTAAAAATCTCAACCAACAGATTTTTATATTTTTTTAGATTTTTAAGAACTTGTATTGCTCAATTTGCAATTTTGCAAACAAATGAATAGCAATTGATAATGTAATTTCTTTATTGAATTACGTCTGTTCTAGACACGTCATTTAAAAAACGTAAAAGTAACTCATAAGGAATTAAAATTAAATTAAATTTAAATTATTAATTAAATTAAATTAAAAATGAAAATTCGGCTCACTTGAATCACATATTTTATAATCATTCGTTTTCCACTGTAAATACAAGGTGACAGTTTATTAAAACTGTAAAGCAAAAAATACAGAATCAAAACCTCCTTTTCAGTTTTTCGAAATTTTTACCCGTTTTGGAGTTTTTGGGGTTTAAAGTTGACGAGTCATGACGGCCGTAGCGGCACGCACGAACGTGAGTTCGGCTCACGCGTGTTTAAACAACTTTAAATTGCCATAATTCCTGAACGACCAAAAAATTAAAAGAAAACTTTTCGGTTCAGTACTCTCTGCTTTATTTACAGCCTTACTTTCGATTTGAAAGAAACCGAAGAAAAAACCTGTATAGTTTTTTCATTCAAAAAAAATTGTTACGAAAAAATGCTTGTGGAAAAACAGATTGCAAAAAATCCAAGGCGACTTAGGGGGAAAGAGCAAGATAAGGAGAAAAAAGTGAACAATCGTGAATAGGTGTTTTTTGTGCGTAACATTACAGGGAAAAATGGTGATTGGACCAAATTTATGCGTGGAGATTCTTGAAAGAAGAAGTCAACCCTAATCGTGAAGCAAATAAGATTATCTGATCGTATTTTAATGGTAAACTTGCGTGACAGGAAGAATGTGAGATATCGTCGGTCGTCTAGTATATATAGTTGTCGCTCGACGACACTATAAACGTATATATCCCGAGAATGTACATATATGTGTGTATGCATATGTGTATGTATATGTATGTACAAATACAACACGTTTTCTTGGTATATTGGATTGCCTGACCTATCGAGGTGACTACTATTTCCTGCTGGTACACTTACCACCTCAATACAACAGATTTTCATCTGAATTGCCTCATTTCTTAGAAAAGGGAAAGAAAAAACATTTGTTTATTCAATAATTCAATTACTTTTCTTCTTCACAACATTTCTTCGTTATATTTTCGTTTTATGCCTTTTTACGTGTTTTATTCTTCATTTATACGACATTTTAACTCGTAATGTGACTCTTTGAGGAGAATGGATTTTCAGTCATTTTTATTTTACGTTTTATTTGAAAATTCCTGAAAAAAGAATATCTGTTTTATTGAATTGAGCATTTTTATTCAATTTAATATTATTACATTCTTTATTGGAGTTTTGATTTTAAAAAAGGTTATTTGAAAATAGTTCAATTGAAAACAATGTTCGAACACAAATTGCAATGAAAGTTTTTTTTAAAATTGATGTTTTAATTAAAAAGCTTTTCATTGAAGCAGCCATTTTCGGTATGTAAAATTTTAATATTTAATTTTAAAAAATAGAAAGTTTTATTAACATAGCTTTTTTAACAATTCAGGGATTTTATATAAAACATATTTTTTTGAAACTTTTTTTTCTTATAAAATATCTCTTGTTGAAGCATCTGATTTATTAAAACGTTCTGCATTTATAGAATATCCATGAAACATCTGATTATTTAAAACTTACTTTCTTATAAAACTGTATGTTTTATTAAAACTTACTTTTTTATAAAATTAAATGTTCTATTAAAGCTCCCTTTTTCATAAAATTATATGTTTTATTAAAACTTACTTTTTTATAAACTTAAATGTTTTATTAAAACTTACTTTTTTATAAAATTAAATGTTCTATTAAATCTCCCTTTTTCATAAAATTATATGTTTTATTAAAACTTACTTTTTTATAAAATCAAATGTTTTATTAAAGCTCCCTTTTTCATAAAATTATATATTTTATTAAAACATCTGTTTTTATAAAATTATATCTTTTATTACGACTTCTATTTTTTGATCATTTTATAAATTATTATAAACAAATATTTTAATAAAACTTTCTTCTTTTGGAAAAACAAACGTTTTGTTAAAACTCTCTTTTTACATGAAATTAAATATTTTATTATACATTCTTTTTAACCAAGTGGGACGTTTTATTAAAACTTTAATGAAATGTTTTAAAAGGAGAATTGGTTTTTTTTTGTAGAAAAGCTTGAATAAAATTCATAAAATTGGTTCCTACAATATTTTATATTTATTTGAGAAACGAAGAGAATGAGAAACGTGTTATTTCGTCCAATTTCAGAGTGTCTTAAAGAAGATCATCGAATCGCAAGCTCTGACAGATTTACCCAGAGCTTTATCAACCGAGCTTAAAAAAGACTTCTTAGCTGGCGTATATTGAATGAAAAGGTTCTGCGCCAAAGGCGACTTGCCAACAATATTGAAAACGTAAGCTCGTCACCTTTCCATTCACAGAAAAAGTTCCATTTATCCTGGCAAGAAACAAGAGTTTCGATTTTCCCGCAAGAAACCAGAGCTTTACAAAATTCTTTTAAAAACGAGGCTTTTTTTCCAAACATTCAACCTTTTCTCGACGCTTACGGAACAAAACAGTTCCTTTCCAATTACCATCATTTTCCGCGCGCAGATTGAAAAAAATCTCGATTTTTAATAAACCCTTTTTTCAATTTATATTTTTCAAAAAAAGCGAGCGGCGAAATCTCATTAGAGAAAAGAACGTGAAAATAAAATTTATCAAGATTTCTGGTATATGTTGTCTTGAACTAGAATATTTTTCAGTTCCATGAACTCGGAACACTAGATTTTTTTTATCCGGAAGCATACGAAACGAGAGGAAAAAAAGGGGAATAAAAATTCCTTTCTCTTGAGAATTCAAGTTTGGTAAATTCAAGAGATGCACAAACGATTTCTTGTAAGCATAAAGATGGTCTCGGTGGAAAGAGCAAAGTCTGAGGGTTTGGAAAACATACAGGAGGGCACGTACAAAGATCGGGGTGAGTTAGCTTTGGTTCAAAAGACTGCGTCGATTCTCTCGCACGACTCACCAGTTCGTTTTGTGTACACACATATATGAGATGTCTTATCCCAATGACGAGAAACGGTACATGCTTGGGGAAAAAAGAAGGGGCAAAAATGAGAAAATAAAAGACCTAGGCACCTTAAACCTTTTATTCAGGTACGTGCCCGGGCAGTTTTTTTGAAAAGACCATAATTGCACAAGACGTCGAAAGCTACGTATATACCTCGCACGTGATCCTTGACGTCCAGCTTCTTTGATCTTGCTCAGTTGTCAAGGTAACTTAAACCTCAAAACGAGTCGCTCAAGTTTAACAAGACCCTCGGAGTAATAAAGCAAAAATTCAGTATCAGAATTGTATGGAAAATTCCATGCAAGTTCATTTTTAAAAAAATGTTCTTCGGGGATTAATTTAGTAATCGCAGTTTTCTAGATAGTGAACAACTTTCTTTATTTCAGATTTTGTTGTTGAATTCAAAATTTTGTTATTGAATTCAAAATTTTGTTGTTGAATTCAAAATTTTATAATTGACTTCAAAATTTTGTTGTTGAATTCAAAATTTTGTTGTTGAATTCAAAATTTTGTTGTTAAGTTCAAAATTTTGTTGTTGGATTACAAATTTTGTTGTTGGATTACAAATTTTGTTGTTGGATTAAAATTTTATTGTTGAATAAACATTTTGTTATATCAAAGATTTTTTAATTCAAATGTCTGCAGTATAAATTTGGTTCTGTCATTTTTGTGTCAGGGGAATTGTTTCGGAAGAATTTGCGTGCTGATATCACATTTGTATCGCTTTGGTAGGTTGTAAATTTTTCTGTGGGAGAGAACAGCTCAATGCTTGGGGGCGAAATGTGGTGCCAAAATAAAAAAGGCCACGAGACAAATGGTATGCGTACTTAGCGAGCACTCGACTATGACAAAGTACCATATGTCTGGCAAGGCTTCTTTTCCCCAAGAAAGTTTCAGTTTAACTGTCCAGAAATCCAAAAATGTGTCCTTTAGAGACCACGTATCTTTTTTTTTTTCTTTTAAACCAATAGGACATTCTTTTGGAACCAAAGGCATCTTTATATATTAGTTCATAAGCTATATATTTCTACTTTTAGATACCTAAGGGGTATTTTCATTTTTCAGTTTCATTAGAGAATTTTGAACCTATTGATGAGTATCTTCATCATTTTTTTGTAACAAACAAAAGTATTTTTGTTTTTGAAGCAATAGAGTATCTTTATCTTTAAATTTTGAAGCTATAGAGTATCATTATCATTAAGTTTTGAAGTTGCAGAGCATCCGCAACTTTCAATTTTGGAACTATAGAGTATCTTCTTTTAGTTTCAAACCTATTAAACATCTTTGTCTATTAGTTTTGAACCGATTGAATATCTTCATCTTTTAGTTGAAAACCTATTAAGTATTTTTGTCTTTTAGTTTTGAAGCTATAGAGTATCTTCATTATCTTTTAGTTACAATCCTATTAAGTACCTTTGTCTTTCGATTTTGAAGGTATAGAGTACCTTTATCTTTAAGTTTTGAAGTTATAGAGCATTCTCATTTTTTAATTTTAAAGCTATAGAGCATTCTCATTTTTTAATTTTAAAGCTATAGAGCATTCTCATATTTTAATTTTAAAGCTATAGAGCATTCTCATCTTTTAATTTTAAAGCTATAGAGTATCATCATTTAGTTTTGAACCCATTAAGCATTTTTGACTTCAAATTTTGAACCTACAGAGCATCCTCATTTTTCAGTTTTGAACCTATTAGTGTCTTTGACTTTTAGTTTTGAATCAAGTATCTTCATCTTTAAGTTTTGAAGCAGTACCTCATCTTCATTTTAAAACTGATCATCCTCAATTTTAAACTCTCCATCTTCTGGTTTGAAATCTTGAGAAGAAACTATATAACTTCATAAATAAAATAAAAACTAATCGTCCGAACTATAAAAAAGTTGCCAAAGCCGTAAGATGTCCAATATTTGTGGAAAAAGCCTCGTTAAGTTAGCACTCGATGTTGTAGATACGAGGGAGAAGATCAAATATATAAGATTTTGAGAAAGCCCTCGGAAAACTTAATCTGTCGATTCATCGAATGATGAAATCCAAGAGTCGCGTCTGCTTGTGGATTTCTTTCGGAATGAAAATTTCAAGTCGCGGAAACAACCCCTCCCGAGTATAAACCCTAGGTCCTAGGAATAAATACGGAGGGGAAAATCTTGCTACCCTAGTTCAATCCACTCTCAAATAATATCGCATTCACCAAAAGTCGAGGCAATCTCATCTGTCAGTCACGTGACGAAAGGGAACTTTTTACCAGACGTGTCGATGTCGTTGCGGTGAAGTCGAGACCTACTTTCAACGATTATTTCACTCTAGGTTTCAAACTCCAAAGGGTGACTTTCCCTTGCTTAGGGTTCCATATTTTTTTTTAGGGGAGCAATAGAATGTTGAAGCCACTTTCGAGAAGTTTATATAACTTTTAAAATCACTATGATGACATTCCATTTCGTGAAAGGTGCTTTTCAACACCAGAAGGGGATCTTCGGGTATTAGACAAGAAAATGGGCTAATTGAAAGTTTATTAATATTTATCATAAGAGCATTATACTTTATACTTATCCTAGAATAAGTTTCCGGTACAATCTTTTATGAAGTAGTTCTTCATTAATTCTTGATTAATTCTTCTTTATTAATTCTTTATTAATTCTTCTTTATTAATTCTTTATTAATTCTTCTTTATTAATTCTTCTTTATTAAAACACATGGAAATATAAAACGCAACTTTTAATTATTTATTGGCAACTATTTTTATAAATATACGTCAAGATGATTCTAACACTCAGCAGTTGATTACTATTAAAACTTTATTACTATTAACAGCAGTTGATACTATTAAAAGTTTATTACATTCTCTTCAATAATGAAAAAGTATTTATTATTATTTATTTATTATTATAATAAGCTTGTAATAGATATTAACGATGGAAATTGGCTTTTGTTGGGGATATATTCACGTGTAAAATTTGGTGGTTTGGGGATATTGGCTTGCTTGGAAATTTAAGAGCTACTTTGGTTCTGATCTGCGAATTAGATTAGTGCTTTAGCAGTGCGAGGCACACTTACATATTAGATAAAGGTGCTGCATTCATACCTAAGTCTCTTTATCGTAAGCTATTCCGATTATGACCGCCTTGAAAATCAGTTGTGGTATTCCACGCTCCTTAACCATTAAGGCAGTTTCTCAGTTATTGGCCCATTAAAGAAATCCTTCAGGATGATAGATCCCTTTTAATGGCAAGCCATGATGCTCTGCATGTTGAAATTTAATACGTCCAGTGATCGAGATTACCATCCGCATCCTCCTTCAATTAAAAAATTTAAACTATAACTCCCATCAAATTTAATTATGCTTTCAATTATATTTCAAGTACATGAATCGAACATTTCCTCTCAAGTTGCCTATATTCGTTTAAACTTCCATTTTGCTTGCTTTTGCACAGATGTGCAAAATAGAAGTTTTCTTTCTCACTCTTTCACTCTTCTTTCATATCTAATAATGTTAACTAACAAATATTCTCAAAAGAATAATAAGAAATAACAAAAAAAGCAAATGTCGACTATTTTTTCTATGTTTGAAACGTTTTTCACTAAATATCTTTCTTAAAAAAATCTTTCATAAAGTGAAACATAGAATATATTTTTCCGATTTTCATATTTCTGAATGAGATATTTTGAGTTTCGGAAAGTGTATTTTTGATAGAGCGTGTTTTTTCGAGTGAGAGTTAATGAATAAAAGTTTTTTGGAAAGTTTTGCGCGCCTGAATTGAAACAAAAGGAATCGGGAACCGATAGTGAAAAGTTAAGTTACCTACATGCTTAACAGCTGGCTGCATGTAACGACGTTTGAATGGCTCGAGTAGTTCAAGTCAACCTCTCGTCTGACTAAGGCATTTGGGTCGTTATCGCGCGACTAATATCGATTATAGAGTTTCGCCTTTCACGTTTCGTGTACTATAGTTGGTTAATGGCTGTTACAAAATTCACTTAGCGTCTGCTTCGTACTCCAAGTCGATTGCTAATCATAAACGTGTCTTAACCCAAACCTTCCTCGCTCTGCATATACTTACTACCTTCTTGAAGATATTCAGTTTCCGCTCACTTTTCCTTTAACTGTGCCTGCTTAGCGCCAACTTGCTGAAAGCATCGTAAAGTTTGTGGCATAGAAGCAAAGAGCGAGTACAACACACTGTTACACATGTTCTAACACACCAAAAACTCATACACATGTCTACTGAGTGCTTCTAATTCTCCGCATTATAACTCCTTTAAAACTCACTATCCTTCCAAGTATTACACTATTTACTATTCACATCCACTATTCATTCCATACGGAGCATACAACTTGAAGAAATTTCTCTCACTTTCATGCTTGAACAAGAGAAACTCCAAGAAAGCAACACATTGTTGCTCAAACTTCTCCAATTAGCATCTTGAAAATCGTTATGTGATACTTACTGTCGAGTTTTTCATTATTTTGAGAAATTCAATGCACTTTGTGCGAAAATGAACAAACTTTCGGTATATTGTGTTTTTTTGAAATACTTTTGTTTATATATATTTATAAATACTTATACTATATTTATACTATAATATGTACTTTATATATATATATATATATAAAGTTTGTCTTCTTTTTTATCCATTTCGTCAATTCTTGGATAGTATCTTTGTTTCGCAAAGTAACTGTTCTATTCTCTTCGAACAACTTGTGATATATATTTTCCTTAAAAATCACGAAAGCCAATTTTCGGTCACAATAAAGAAACGTAACATGATTATTGTTGTATGTATTATTTGCATATTTTAAAATAGGATCTCAACGATTATTTGCAACATTGATAAAGTGGAATTGGTTTAGTTATAGACCTCACAGTTTACTTAAAAGTATCAAATTGATATCAAGAATATCAAATTGATGAAGATTTTTGTGATCAATTTGATACTTTCAAGAAAAGTGTGCTATTAGTTTTGTACAAATTTCTGTAATCAGTGTAAGAAATTGGAAAAAGATATAAAAGTCAGAAAATGAATCCTTGCTTGCTGAAGTTCACAACGTTTTATCAACTATTAAAAAGCAATATGTCATCTAGCAGAATGTTATAAAGAAAAATATTGGGTATTGTCTAAAAATTTACTTCATATATGAAAGAAATTCATATATGAAAACATCTATAGATGTTGCTAAATAAAATAGATTTTAAAAAGCTCTTTCTGATAAAAATTTAAGTGGAAAAATAAGTAGAAAAATAGTTTTAATTGCAATCGTTCATCAAAGCGTTAATCAAATTCATCAAATGTTAATTCATCAAATGATAAATTACAACACGAACTCGGATTTTTACAGGCCTCTAGAATTACAATTCAACTTGGAATTTAACAGTTGTTGCATTAAAAAATTATATTTTCTGTGTTGTGCATTTCAACTCGGTTCTTAAAGTCAAAAAATGAATCTCATCGAAAATGAATCTTCTCGAACATGAATCTCAACGTTGAAAAATAAATCGCAAAGTGAAAATCATAAATGAATCCCGAGAGTTAGAAAATAAACTGTCCATTAAAAACTTGGTATCTATAAGTAATTTTAGAAACTTTTTTTTTCTTTGCTAAAAGACACTTGATTGGTTTCGAAATTGTTGATTAAAAGTAGGATGTGCAGGATTTTGAAAAGTAACAAATGCAGCATAGGAATCGAGAAAAATCTGCTTGTTATAGAAAGCGGATTTTTATTTCTTGCGTTTCAAATTATAGAGACAGCGAGTTCCTAATGAATAATGAAGGAACTCAATTATCTGGTATTTTCCAAGCTCGAAATTATTCAGAGTTTAACTCTTCTATTTGTAATACAACAGGTGAGTTTCAGTATGAGTTAACTTGAATGAAGCAGCAGAGTAGAGTCTTAGTATCAACGCAAGAGAAGATTCACAAGGCGTGATTGTGTAAACGGATTAAAACCTTAGCTTCTTCATCTTCACTCTAAACAAACTTTCTGTTTTAGAAATTCAAGTCATTTTCTATTTGAATTTGAATAGAATCTCAAAATGACGAAAAAACCCTTCCCTTGAGTACATAAATTTAAACTGCTTCTTCTCCGTTCATCGCATGTGCTTCTAATGAAAGAAAACTCTTTTTATAACAATTTTAATGTTGCTCTCTTTTCGCAGAAAATTGGGACATTGACAATTCGTGTCTTCTAAGACACTTTTCTTTTATAGAACATTGCACATTTTTCAGGGACATTGGTTTTGTTTTTCTTCTATAGATTTCTTCGATTTAAAAATATATTTTTAAATCGAACTTCCGGTCTTTTCTCGATTTTTTTTTAATCGAATTTTTTGAACCTTTAGTTTTCTTTTATAATTTCCGCGATTTTCACTTATTTTTATTGTTCCTTTTTATTGCTTTCTCATAGAGAAAGTATTGTTTTTGCTTCCTCATAAATGAAGCGTTTGTTTTTTGATTGATTTCTCATTTTTCTCATTGTGTAAAATTTCTCATTTTACACAAAAATCTATACAAGAGGATCAAAATGTTGCAAAATAATTTGGAACATTAATTTGTAGACCATACAAATATCATTTTTTGAAACTTTTTGAAAATCAGTCAAGAAATGGTATCATTGTGCAACGTTTTAATTCTCTTAGGATTTGTGAATTCTGGATTTGAGGAAAAAGAATTATTTATTTTTAAAAACTTATTTATTTCTATATATATATTCCATTTACTTGAAGTTAGTTTTTCGTTTCCGCATTCTATTTACATATTGCTAAATATAAGAATAATGTAAATTGAACTCTGGATTTCAGTTGTCAGTTTCAATTTCCATGTGTCTATCATAATTATTCTGATTTCCAATACAGATTTAGTAAATATCAAATGAATTCACTTCTGACGTGCATTTTCTGCTATTATTGCATTCTATTGTAAAATTATATGGTGCTTTTAAGCGATATACACTTAGCAATTTCTATTAAGATTTTTATTAAGATTTTATATTTTAATAATTCCAATTATTTGAAGTGTATTTATTTAAATATCTGCTTTATTTGCTTTTCAACTCGAATGAAATCTTTTATTTCTTTTATTTTATTTTAATAAATTCTTCTATTCCATTCATTTAATATATTCAACTCTTATTTTAATATATTTAATTTCTTTTATTTAATTATTTAATTTTCATTTCTTCTATTCTCCTCCACGTTCAGACGTGTTATGTATTTTTATACATTGTTTTCTTCGAGGTTTTCTTTCTATACTTTTAATTTTCGTTCACGCAAACATAATTTCCCTTTTTTTAAAACTTAATTTATTTTTTGTTTTTCCCACACTTAATTGTTCTACTTTCCACCGTTTTAATGAAAAATGCGCCCCAAATTTCTAAAAAATCATCGGACAATTTAATTTCACAATTGCTTTGAAGCAAATTGATCGAAACTTAAGAAACAGAGGCAAAGAATCAATAACCCATTGTTTAATAAACCCGATCGGGCAAGATTAAAGTTTTTGCAAGTTTTATTAAATTTTTTGTATTATCAAGGAATGCTGACAGTAGCTAACACATGAAGCGAAAATTTAACGAGGTTTGTCCGTGAAAGACTGTAGTGGTCTTTTCTATTTGCTTGGTGCAACATCGCAAAATTGTTTACACGTTGGAATTCAAAGCAAGCGTTATTCGTGCAACGGTCTAGTTCTTTGTAAATGCACTCAAATCCCATATACTATGCCGTCAACGGTGCAGTGTAAAAGCGTATTGGCACAGGAGTATAAACGGTAAAAATCAAGCCGCAATTACAAATGAAAAGCCGGAATGAGAAACCGAGTTGAAAAAAAGAGAAAGGATCTTTGAATGTGTTGAAAAATAGTGCTCGAAAAAAAAATTCATGTCAAAATGAAATTCAATCTACAAAGTTTTAAACCCGCGAGTGCCTTACACTCTATATGGCAATTGTGCCAGGGCGGAATTACATTTTTTTATCAATTTTTTTAATCATTTTTTTATTCTTCCAGAGTTTACTTGCTTGGTTTCAAATTTTATTTTTTTTGCTCAATTTTGATTCGAAATTGAATGATCTTGGTTCAGATTTGGATTAATGATTGTGATTCAAATTTACAATTAATCTCAATTTGATTCAAGTTAGAATTATTTTCAATTTGATTCAAGTTATAATTATTTTCAATTTGATTCAAGTTATAATTATTTTCAATTTGTTTCAAGTTAGAATTATTTTCAATTTGTTTCGAGTTAGAATTATTTTCAATTTGATTCAAGTTATAATTATTTTCAATTCGCTTCAAGTTAGATTTGATCTTGATTTGGATTAAATAATGTAAATCCAAACATTGATGCATTAATGTCAATCACAATTGAAATTTCAGTTCATTTTAATTCAATTCAAATTTCAATTGAGCTGAATTTGATTCAAATTTGAATGAATCATAATTATAACACGAATTTAAATTCGTTTCAATTCGAATCAAATTCAAAGGTTATTAATCGATTTAAATTAGAATTAATCACAATTCAATTCAAGTTAGAATCCATTTCATTTTAGTTCAAGTTTCGATTTATCTTAAGTTAATTCAAGCTGAAATCTATCTTATATTAGTTTCACATTTGAATATTAATTTCAATTACAAATGACAATTCAATACTCAGTAAAGCTCAATTTGAATTAAATTTGAATTAATTTCAATTCTTTTCCAATTAGAATTCATCTCAATTCTTTTCAAGTTAGAGCTTTAATCTTAGTTTTGATTTACATTTAAATTCAGCTCAATTGCAATTCAAATTTCAATTCATTTCAATTCCATTCAAATTTGAATTAATCTCAAACCGATTGAAGTTAGAATCCATCTCAATTTAATTCAATTTAGAAAAATCATCTTAGTTTGGATTCACATTTGAATCTCAATTACAACCCAAATTTTAATGCATATTAATTCGATTCAAGTTAGTATTAATCTCAATTCGATTCAAGTTAGAATAATTGTAATTCAATTCAAGTTGGAACCTTGTCAATATAATGCAAATTAGAATTTGTCTCAATTTAATTCAGATTCAAATTAATTTTATAGTTTAGATGCACATTTGAATTCATATCATTTACAATCCAAATTTCAATTGATATCAATTTGGTTCAGATTTCAATTGATATCAATTTGGTTCAAATTTCAATTGATATCAATTTGGTTCAAATTTCAATTGATATCAATTTTTCAAATTTGAATTATTTCCAATTATTTTCCAGTTAGGATTTACCTCCATTAGCTTCAAGTTAGATTTAATCTTAGTTTTGATTTAAATTTTAATTAATCCCGATTACAGTTCGAATTTCAATTGGTATCAATTTGATTCAATTTTAAATTGAACCCAATTTGATTCAAATTTTATTGATTCGATTTTTATTGCTTTGAATTTTATTCAAATTTCAATTGATCTCAATTTGATTCAATTTTCAATTTGATTCAATTTTCAATTTGATTCAACTTTCAATTTGATTCAATTTTCAATTGATTCTAATTGATTCTTTGAATTATTCCAAATAACAATGTAAGTCTCATTTATAATATTCTTTTCAATTAATCTAACTATAAATTAATTTCAATCGATTTATTCAATATTCAATTTAGGGAATTTGTATCTATCCAAGGCGCTTTGGAATTTTACAGACATGTCTGTAAAAATCCAAATACAACTTGCAATTTAACTGCTTCACATTGAAAATCAGATTTCCTCCTGTTTCCAATTATACTATATAATAATAGTTATTCGAAAAAAAGTCTTAAACCGTTTACACAATCAGTCAATTTTGTGGCTTAAAACAAGTCATCTTTTGGTCTTGAAATCAGTCCAAATTGACACTTATGTAAACGGTTCCAGTCAAAAACGAGCTGAAAACAATACTTCTTTTTTTTCAGTGTATAAATGAAATGAAAAATGCACTGCCCAGATGAGAATTAAGTTTTAGAATGTAAAGAGAAAACTAGAATTTGAAATTGAGGACATTTATATTTACCTGTAGAAAACGAATGTTGACAAGGTTGTCATGATATTGAGCGGAAAACTTATAGAGGTTGATGGTAACGAAGGCATGCGATCTCGTTGATACATTGAGGAATATTGGAAGGGAGAAATACCAACACGCGAGCTTGTACATTGATGGTACAGTGTGTGTATGAGGAGCTAACAAAGGAGATAGAGGCACAAAGGTGTGCGTTTAGTGCGATCGAAGATACCACACAGATACTTGAAACAATCTCGTCTAAGGTTCTGTGTTTTGGTATCGGATAGGACAGGGGATACTCGCATCTTAACGCTCAAAGGGTGGTAGTCTGGCACGAGCTCTTAATGACCCCCAAGATTATACGTGTAATGTATTAGGGCTGCCTTGGTTAACCGAATTGGAGGGAGCACTTTTGCTTGTTTAATCCTCGTTAAGGTGTCCAATTTCCGTGATTCCACGTGCCAACTTCTATTTCCTAATAACCATCACTTCCCTTCCACTTAATAAAATCCCTCCTTTTATAAATCTTAATGCTCCTGCCTTAATCTAATTTTTTTCACCTTCTTTTTTCTTGACCAACTTTTTTATCATTCCAACAATTAAACATCGTGTTTCCAATCTATTATTTTTAGGGTTTATCTATTTAGGAGAAAAAGTTCCTAGGGCTTGGGTTTACATTGGTTTTTTAATCTAATAGTTATTCGTTTGTGTTTAATGATATTGGGATTAAATGATTATTTGCTCGAATTGAAATTTATTATTGGGGGCGAAACAATAATTTGTTTGAATTAAAGGACGGGGACCAAACAATTATTTGTTTGAATCACAGTTTTCTTGAAAGTGTCAACTTAATACCAAAAAGGATCACATTGATACCGAAGTATTAAATTGATACCAAAGTAAATTGATCCAAAATTGATACCAAAGTAAATTGATCACAAAAAGTATCAAATTGATCACAAAATCATTATCAATTTGGTATTTTTTATATCGATTTGATACTTTTAAGTAAACTGTAACTATAAAAGAAGATCGAACAATTATTTGTTTGAATTAAAAGATGTTATTGGAAATCAAACAAATAATTTTTATTAAACTTTTTAACAATTATTTGTTGATATTCAATATCAATAGTTTTTACTATTTAATACAAATTAAATACAAACAAATAATTATTGAAAAGTTTAATAATTGTTAAATTAAAAGATATTGGGGATCGAACAATTTTTGTATTATTGCAATGTTTTGCTTCAAACTATTTTCGCTTGATTTTAAGTAAATGCTTTTCAATTTTTTTATTTTCCAATAACTTTTTTTGAACATTATCACATTGAGGGGCATTATATATTACCGAGTATATTACACGATGGTAAAAAGATATTACACGATACTATCATCATGTTAATCAACCCAAATTGTACCAATAACATTTCGTTGCGCATCAAATTTTTGCGATGATTTTCTTTTACCCGACGAATAAAAAATGAAGAAAAAATGATATTTTGACAAAAATCAGAAATTTTCCTGTTCCTCTATAATAATCCAGGACAGTAAATTGTCTCGGAAATTCTACCTTTCGACTGTCAGCCATTAACTCAACTCTGTCACCATTTCGCGATTTTCTCAATTCCATTTATCATGGTCCTCTTCTCTCTCTTTCTATTCTCTCTTTCTCATTTTCTTTCTCATTCTCTCTCACTGAAATTTTCCCGCTCTCTTTCTCCCTGATGCTCAGAAAATATTTTGAGCTGGCGCCAGAGTCGTTTTAGTGTATTCGTTTATCTCTTTTTGCGAAATCTGTCTTCTTATTTTGTCTTCTTCCACTTTTCTAACTCTCACCCGTCGCTCATTCGACACGTGCGTCCGGTTATTTTATCTGTCGTGCGCTCAAGGCGACGAGCCACCCAGTCTGTCGAGGGAGCTTGTAACATATGGTCTATTAGTACTAATAATAGGTTGAGTGTACCACCTTATGAGCGCACAAGCGCTTCACAGGGCGCCAGGGAACATGAAGAGACTTTTTTCTTTTCTTCTTCTTTTTACAAAGAGGACCAAAAAAAAGAGTGGAAAGCGACTGAAACTGAAGAAAACGACAAATAAAAGAAGAAATGAGAAACAAAGAGGGGACTGGAGCGTGAGACAGGTTTATGCGGCCTGTCGCGACTCCACTGCTTCTTCGGTTAATGCGACTTCATGCTTTAGTCTCGCGACAGAGTTAATTAAATCTAGCAGCATCACTTTAAACAGTGAATTCAGCCACTTTGGGCAAAATCATGTTTCTCGGATTTTTCAATTATCCTCAGATGAGAAAGATACTCTCTGTTTTTTTTAATTTCTGCGTTTTTTCTTTTTTTTTAAAAAAAAACCGAATTTAAATGTGTTACTTTTGTATTCGGTTTTTGTGAGAGACCACTTCTCAAGACAAATTTTGTAAAGATAAGAAAGAATAATAAAAATAGCAAATGAAAATAACAAAAATAGGAAATGAAAGTAATGAATAAAAAGAACAAAAAGTAATGAATAAGAAAAACAAAAAGTAATGCATAAAAAACAAAAAGTAATGAATAAAAAGAACAAATGAAAGTAATGAATATAAAGAACGAATGATAAATGGAAATGAAAATACGTTTTCTTAGAATATTCTTTTTGCAATTTGTATTTGGACAAAATTATCTGGGCGCACTTATGGAGTGTCATCGACACTCGTCCTGTCTATTAAACTACCTATCTCTTGCGAAATAATCGAACAGTTGCTTTTATTTCTTCTCCGCTTTCACGAAAACTCATTCTCCTGATTTCAAGATACAATTGGTTGATCGTCCCGTCCTGGCGATATCGTTCTGAAATATATTCCCTATCTATTCTCGAGTATCTCAAACAAATGAAAAAGTAGAATAAACCAAAACAAGCTCACAAAGATACAAAATTTCGTTCTTCACTCTAAATCGGTCGCAAATCACGATCTCGGAATTGAATCACGAAAGAAAATATTTTTCATTTATTTTAATAAATAAAAGCATTTAATCGGCCTTCTTTTATTCTCCGAAATTCTCTTTTTGTGCAAATTTACAAATCTGCACTATTTGAAAACGAAACGAGAATTTGATATAGGGCAAAGAAATTTTCAGTTAATTCAAACAAATGTTTGCTTGATTCGAAACACTTTTAATCCTTTTGCTTCCTTATAGGAAAGCAAATTTCATATTGTTCATGTTGTTAAATATATTATTTGTTGCAAAATATTATGTTTGTTTGAATCAATCTTAATTTTGGTTGAATGATTCATTCAACCAAAATTAGGATTGATTCTACTAACCGGGAAAATTGAGAAATAACCGGGATTTTTATTTAACCGGGAAAAACCGGGAAATAGCCGGGAATTTTTTACCAAACCGGGAAATTTTTAAAAACTTTTATATTTATATATAAATATGTAAAATATAGGGGTTTCTACAACTATGGAAAACCTGGAATTTTCATGGAATTTCATTATTCCTCATGGAATCATGGAAATTTCATGAAATTTGTATTTACATCATGGAAATTAATGTTTCTATTTAATGTCTTTACTTTATGATGTTTATTAAGTTTTACCAAAATTTTATACCTTTTTTAACATAAAGAATACTTCAAAATATTTAAAAATACTTAAAGTGTTTTTAAAATATTTCAAATGAATTAAAACTAGTTTAAAATAATCCAAACCACTTCAAACTACTCCAAAA